>APFE030401228.1:0-46362 GCA_000404065.3 Pinus taeda | reverse complement strand
CACACTCGTCGATAATCTGATCAATGAATGGCGTGGGGTAATTATCTTTGGGACAAGCCTTGTTTAGGTCCCTAAAATCAATGCATACTTGGATTGTTCCTTGCTTTTTATCTACAGGGACTGGATTAGAAACCCAATCAGTAAGAGGAACAAGGTATATAAAAACCGCCTTTAGCAGCTTCTCTACTTCTGCTTTGATAGCTACTGCTTTCCTAGCGTTGACCGGCCGAAGGCTTTGATGAACTGGTTTGGTGTTTTCATACATCTTGATCTCATGTTGAGCTATAGATGGGTCAATGCCAAGCATTTCTTCACAAGACCAAGCAAATACATCCCGAAATTCTTTAAACATGTCGGTGTAAATTTGAATTTCTTCAGGGGGACACTCAATTCTGATGAAGAGATTCTCGATCCTGTTAGGGTCCCTCGAGATGTTTATAGGTGTTGTTTTTGAAATCACTGACATATTACCTTTGGCACGAACGTGTGCTGGAGCCAAAGGGTTTGACACTGTACAAACATCACTAGAACAGAGCTCGAAGAATCTAGATTCTACTTCCTGCAATGGTGTAAATCTTCCCAAGGTCGATATATACCCATCATTGCTTCAAGAATTGCTTCTTCTGAAGGTAAAACTGAATCTAAGCAGTCCAAAGCAAAGGTAGAATCAAGGCTCCAAGTGGGGACCGCATCACCATCTAACTCCTCTTCGGAAAAAGGATTAGAATGGTCATCTGCAGAGTTGACGATATACCGATATCTAAATTCAGCTGCAAATATAGGAACCACCACTCCATTCTCTTGTCCTTCAACTAATGTGGTTGTAGGTGAAGGCAAGGTCCAAGGGTCTGAAAAATAATGAGTTCGAAAGAACCCATCTCGAGAAAACTCCTTAGATTATGAAATGGCATTGATTTTAGCGATAGGAGAGGGAAACTCAAAAGTACACATCAACGAGGAATACATCCCTACTCCTAGATTATCAGTAGGCGGACGAGGGTTATCCACTACAGGAACAGTAGAGTCGAATCTTGGTTGAGGATCAACTGGACAATAATCCAATTGATCAACCTTTACGATTTTCCCCTCATAAGCAAAGAAAATGACACAAAACAGAGTCGAAACAACAGTGTCCATTTCGTATACCTAGTTCCTTCCTAGGACGAGATTATAGTATAGGTTAGCATCTACGACTTCTACTTCAATATTAACGACCTTCCCCCCAACACATATAGGAAAGTCCGGGATAATCCCATGCGGCTTATGACAATGACCATCGAATGCAGTCAAGAAGGTAGGTGAAGGAACAACCGAAGGTGATCCAATAGCCTTCCAACATGACATGGACATGATGCATGTAGAATCCCCTTCATCAATAACGGTACGAAAAATGTTAATTTTCCAGTATGTAGACTTTATCTGAAAATCCATGTGATGAGGGAGTCGCTTTTTGACATTTAACATGTCGAAAGTGAGCACTAAAGAATTAGTTGGATCAACTGCCCCAATCACGGAAATTAAAGAACTTCTCTGAGCCGGACACGACTGGAGAACCTCTAAAGCGGACATGGCGCACGAAATTTGAGCCAGATCCTCCACAATGGAGTAATTCTGGGTGGCCCTTGCATTAGGATTAATAGTCGCGCGTTTAGCAGAACCTTTTGGTATCCATGGTATAGTCTCAAGAGGGGGTCGCTTGATGTGAAGGCCAGTACTTTCGGGAACAACCTTATCCTTGGAAGTTTCAGCTTCACCATAATCACGTGACAGAGTAGCCACATGGACGTTAGAACCCATCATGAAAACATTGGATGATTTTTCCCCTTCCTGGTTGCCCCCTACGGAGGTTCCAGGGTTTGAACTCGCGCCAGGAAGAAGTTTCCGCCCTTGGGGAAAAGGGTTGGTTAACACAGCTTGGGAACTAGAAGTCCCTTGCTACCCTAATAAGCATTGAGCATATTCAATCTTGGGGCAAAGATGATTTAAATGGTCTCCACTGCACAACTTGCATGGAAACTTGACTTTCTTTTTTGACTCATTTCTACCACCACCAGCATTATTGCCGGATTTATTTGCATCAGGCTTCCCATCCTAGTTCTTTTTCTTACCTCGTCCTTTCTTTTTCCCATTGGAATTTTTATTTCCTTTAGGGTTATCAGATTGGATGGAATTAACCGAAGAAGCTTGGGAAGCTGAAGGGTTAGACGATGTGACTTGGTTGTTAGAAGCAGTTTGTAGAGACAACTGCTGCAATTGATTCAAAAATTTCACCGTATTCGTGTCTATCGACCTGACAATACCATCAGCGTGGGGACCTGGCTTCGACTTAGCTACGTCAACCTTAGATCCAGGAGCATATAGCAAGTACTTTTGTAGGATCCCAGACTGAGAGTAGATCAATTCTAATTGTTGGGCCCTAAAAATGGCTTGCTCCTTAGAATAGACCCCAGGCATGGAGACATCTTTGGAGATCTCAGGTATCAAAGACTTCAAAAACCACTCTAGATGGTACTCTGGAGGCATATCAGCTTTAATGAGCCTCTTTCTCCGTCTCTATTCCTGAATATGATCATAAATGTGAGTTACCCTATCCTGACGAAAACTGCGAGTAGTTCGGTTCCGGCATCACACCAGATGGGCAAGTGAAAATGGCTCAAGAAAATATTGGCTAAGTCGGCGAATGATGTAAAGCTGCCCCCAGGCAACTCTATATACCACTTGGCTGCGTTACCAGTCAAGGTGCGTTGAAATAATCTCAACCTAACCGAGTCATCAATCAGGGAGTTCGATGAGCACCACAAGTGGAACGTGGTTACATGGTCGCTCGGGTCGTCACCACTTTTCCCTTTGAATTTTGGAATGTCCGAAGGGAGTTTAGTTGGGACCGGAGGCCAAGCCAGATTGTACTTGATGGGGTGGTTAGTTAACTTAGTGAGGTCTGGCAAGTTTAACATTGCCAAAAACAGAAGTCTAGGAGGAGCTTGGGGATTCCATCCTGACTGGGTGGAACTCCCAAAGCTCTGAAAAGATTGGCCTGGATTTTGGAAGGCACCAGGCTACCCAAAGTAACTATTAAGACCCGCTGAACCAAAAGGCAAGCCTTGTGATCCAGATAAACTCAGAGTTTGACCAACTTTGGCCGTATATCCACCATACCTAGCAAAGTTTCCTCCTAAATAATTGTAAGGGGTTGATAACCCCTGATATGGATTCCATGCCGAAGATAGGGGAGGAATGCTTTGAAATGAACTAACCGTGGTATACGGCCTATTCCCATATTGGCCAAAAAATAGATTCCCAGTTCCGACACCACTGAGTCCATGGTTATTCCAACCTTGGAAAGGATTGCTACTTTGTCCTACAGAAGAAAAAGGCATGGATCCTATTGTACGGTTGGAATGTGGTATATGACCACCTCTGAATGGAAAACCTTGGAATGAAGCCAATCCGCTCATCATGGACATGGCGGCCCTGAACGGAGCTGAAGGAATGCCCTGTGAATGGGCGCCAAATGGGAAGAATCCAGAACCAAAATCATTGGTTTGGGAATTTCCACTCGTGGATGGAATGGAGGTAGACCAGACAAAAGACGTGATAGCAAAAGATCCGAATAAAGAGACAGAGGGAATGGAAATAGTTCCTCCCCCTTGTACAGATATGGGAGTCTGTACAGTCGTAGCACTTGTAGAAGCCATGCTTCCATTAGTGGTCATCAAAGGTAAGCGCATAGCGTAACCTAGACTTGACGGTCTATGTGTCGGAGTCCCAACGTATTGCAATACGTGTGGATGACTAGATGGTAGGGGAGAATTCAGAGCCACTAACGACTCTAAAAGTTCTTCTACCTCTATATTATTCTCCGCTTGTAAGCGAACTCGTGAAAGAACTGGTGTGTTCCTCTCTTGTTCCTCGAAAGTACCGGGCCTTGCTTCAATACTAATACCCCCGAGAGGAGGATCAATCCCCGATGCGTCAATTTCCGTGGGACGAAACCCACCGGTATTATTACCTCTGCGCCTTCTCAGAGAAGGCTCTAAAATCGGTGGTGAAAGACCACGAAGTCTTCAAGACCGTCTAGGAGATCGGTCAGCCACTTTGAACTTTCTGATTAAGATCTAACTAAAGACTCAAAAAATTGAAAGCTAGGCCAACTAGGAGCATAGAGCACACACTATAAAGTCCCTAAAGATACAACTAGTCAAACAACTTCCAAGTATTTCCGCTCTGGGTGATTAGGATCGGACACCAAAATACAAGATAGTGAAAAACAAGGGGCCTTCCGAAGATAGTCTCGGATGATGAGGGCCTAGGCCTATCAGTGAAGGTAACAGAGGAAGTTACGCAGACCTCCTAACAACAGCTTGCGCTGGTGCAAGCCCCCAAGCTTCGCAAGGGTGCCCTCCAATAGTACTGTCGATAGTGATACAACGTCAACATCAGGTGCCACGGGATTCCCCTCTGCAGCCACCTATGTAGTTCCCTAGGAATAGCAACTATGGATACCAACTCATCGCAGAAGCCAGGTGGAACAGTCATGAGGTAAGTTCGGGCAAGTAGGAGAGGGGGTATCTCTCTTCCCTGTCTTCACAGACCCTCGTTATTAACTCCCATATCCGAAGCTTTCCTGGTCTTCCTAACGCTATTGGATTTTCTCTCGTTATTCAGACTCTATGTTTGACGTTTAAAATGGCCTTGGAGACTTAACTCTCCACTCGCCTAATCCAAGGCCCTAAAATCCTAAACTTGCTGGTGTATTTAACTTAAAAGAAAAAGTTCTAGTCAATTTTAGTTAGCACTTAATTTTAAGGGTTGTTCTTTAAGTCAAGGGATGATGGAAGTGAAACTAGTTGTGTTTCTTCGACGCAAAAGAAATTAATAAAACCCAACTATATTCATGTGCACTTGTCATTGTTTTTAAATGAAGAGTAATTTCTACAGGGTTCGAAAGGAAACTTCTAATGAAACAAACTTTTCTTTTCTTTTTCTTTGATTCACACTTCACACTCAAAAGTTAACAAAACTATTTATGCCTAAAGAGATGCAAATCTATCCTAACGCAACAACTATATGCTTGATGCAAGATTGAAAACAACTCTAAAAGAAGAAATAAAAGTTTATTTGCTTATCAAATTTTCTTTTGCCACTTACAATGTCTAGATGGAATATAAAATGCTACCATTCATTTCATCTAAACACTAAAACCAAAACTCAAGACAGACATAAAGCACTTTCACTCACCAAAAGGAAACCAAATGAAAAGCAAGTTCAAGAAAGAAAAACAACACTTTTCACAAAGTTCTCTTCAAAGTAGCAACAAAAAAGTCTTTTCAAAAATGCTCTCAACAAAACTGAAAATTTGCGATTGAAACAATAAGCAAGAAACACTTTTGCAAGTAGACAACATACAATGAATGAAAACTCAACAAAAACAAATGTGTTTAAAGATTCTTTTTGACAATCAAAAGAAGCAATGAAAGATCTGGTAACAAAGACCAAAAAAGATCAAAAAGGCAATTTCAAGAAAGCATCAATTGACAACTTTGATGAAACAAAGAAGTAAATGGTCACAAAAAGCGGTTTTGTCAAGCAAACAAAAAGTCACCAAAAGCAAAATTCAACACAAAGATTGATAACAATTTTTCTGCTCTGATAAACCAGAGCAGCCAAGATTCCAGCAAGAAACCTTGCGTGATTTTAGCAAAAAGATGATGACACTTGCAAACACAAAACAAGACCAATACTCCTTATAATCAAAGAGAAATCAGAGTAAGATGCTTGCTATAAAACAAACAATTGATACTAGCAAAAATGACTATTTCAAACTGACTCAAAACACCAAACAAACTTCAGAGACACAAAAATTTATAAATCGTGAAAGTTGCAAGATATACATGACTGTACTTAAGTGCAGATTGTAGGTATACGCAACTGTGCCTGAGGGAACCTGAGTATATGCGGGTTTACTTCAGGAAACTAGCGTACGTACGCTTCTATAACTAAGGAAAACATCGTATATGAAAGATTTCAAGAAAAATAAAAAACAAACTGAAGAAACTGGTAAAACTTAGAAGTCAAGAACAGACCAGACAGTAACAGCGAACCAACAAGCAACTGAGCCCTGATTGGCTTGACAAACACCGAAACTAGGAACAACAAGATTGTTGTCCCCAGCGGAGTCACCAATTCTGTTGAGGGATTTGCTCCCCTAGGGATTTTGGGTGGAAACCCTAGTAGACTGAAAGTTGTCTAAACAGAGAAGCAAGCATTCACACAACCATTATGCTATCAAAAGTAAATTCTAAAATAAGAAGGACGTACCTCAGGTCCTACGTTCGAGAAGTTCCTCAGCGGTCCAAACCCTTCTTCAGGTCCCTTTCGCTCCTTTCTCCTATAAAACAACTAATTCCAAAGAATACAACAGTATATGGAAAAAGACTTATATAGAAATCATATTTATGTTATAAACGAAGGAAGTTAGTTATGAACTTTAAACCACCATTCACATGTGAAATTCAAACATGAACACCATAAACATAAAGAAGAAGCATATCGGGAAACAAGACGTGTTTCATTATCACAGACAGATAGAATGTACAAAAGTAGTAATGTCACCTAAGTAACCTTTCACAAGCTCCAAGCAAAGCTTCCTTCTGGATCCGTCCAGCCTCAAGCCTTTAGCATATCTCCTTCCAAGACTCACTCCATGATGTCATAACTAGTAGATGAACATCAACACACAAGGAAACAAGAGTTTCCTGTACAAATGGGGGAAGTGCAGAAGGCACAAGGGTCTTCAGACCTAGTGAGGGGAAAAATTTCAGTATAATAACCTTTCTCTCTCTTCTCTCCTCCCTTAGGCCCTCCCTTTGATGTCTTTATATACCACTCCCAAAGTAGTTTTTTAGTTATGATTTGGTTGGGAACAGTTGGGCCACGGGAACAAACAGGTGTTCAACAAGTAAAACCGGCGATCTCCGCCCAAAAATAACGAGTTTTATATTTTTGTAAGTGTTTTAATACATATACGCGGGTTGGGTATATGTAAACCCGCGTATACTTGCGTTTAACTCAGGGCAATGTCGCGTACAAGGAATAAAACACTGTTTTTTATAATTTGGGACTAGGTCTCGAAGGAGGGGTTGCCCTAGGCCATGAGTGCAGCATCACAAACCATAATAGTGAGATTTGGAGCTATAACATTCACTGAACCACCGTGTATACGCTTCTTCTCTTCACTGAACCTGCGTATGGATCTATAAAGGATAATTCGCTCTTTCAGATATTCAAAAACACTAATTAACCAAGATTATTAGTGTTATAGATCAAGCAAGCACCACATAAAATAGAGCAAAATCATATAAAGATACTATCATTCAAGCTTAAAGATTATGACCCATCAATAGAACTTATCCTTCTTCTTTGCACTAAGGTTCCTCCTTTATTCAGATCCAAATCTGCACCATAACCCAATTACCAGCATTCAAATCTACCACTTTTTTAGATATTCAATGATAATTCAGATGATCCTTTTCCAGAAGATCTCCTTCCTCTTTTATAGTCTTAGGCCTTCCTCAATACCAAGTTCCAAAACCATAACATTTCATTACCATGAAACCAAAACTAGGGATCAACACATCTGACGAGTCGCCATGGTCCAAAACCATAGGTTCAAATCCCAAGGACTAACTACCATGGACCAAAAGTAAGTCGTAACGTATAACCCATGTGTATACTCCTCTTCTGTCGAATTTCATCTAATTGACTTACACATACATTATCCCAAATGTTCTCCAATTCCCACCCATCTCCGTTCCGTCTGCCAATCCGTCTAAACGCTACGCTTGAGATCAAGTGCTGCTCAACAATACCTTCACTTTCCCTGGATGCCGATTCTTCATGTGAAAGGCCATCGGTTGCAGTGGAAGGTACAGATCTCTCCGACAACGTGCCGCTATTTGACGCTTTATCTATGTGTCTATAAGCCCGCTGATATATTTCTTTCAAAATAGATATTTCTTTCGCAAAATTTTTATTTTGAGTGTCGCTTTCAATGTGTGATTCCGCCATCTCGTCATTTACTGACTTTTATTTACAATATTCAGTATATGTTGAGGATTTCCCGCGATCACAACACATTAATCGGAAGACCTTGGATATTGACCCGTTAGGTTTTATATTTCAATTTAGACGAGGTAATATAGTTACCTTTGTGTTATTGGTCCCAGGCCGACCAAAGAAGGCTGGCTTTGTTACCCTTACTTTCTCCTCAATTATATTTCAATTATATTTCGGTCTCAAAAGATAATTCGTTCATAGGCTGTCACTTATCCTAATCCTAACTTATTTCAATTTTTTGAGTGGTCTACTGAGTAGTAAGTCAAAATAGGTCACATATCTCTTATATAGGGAGGAATAGAGGAGGAAACCACAATAAATCTGAGTAAAGTTATATGATTAAATGGAATCAAAATAATAAAAAATAGATGTGTTAATTTTAGTTGATACAAACATTATTCACACTTCTTAAATTTAGGTTATATGTAAATTAAAATGTAACTTAATGTGGAAATAATTATCTCTCACTACCTCATAGCAATAGAGGAAATAGTGCTTTGTTATTAGAGAAGGATAGATAAGTTTACTTAATAAATTGTTGTTGTCAACATTCCATAGTGACCCCTAGAGCATGCTTCACAAATGTGGTCCATAACTTCCTAGCATAACATATTATTAATTCACCCTCATGGTGCCTCTACTTCTTGTAGCTAACTGTTGGTTTAATATTGACTTAATCAATTTTCTTCTTTAACAATGTGCAATACACCTATAATATGCAACCTCATCAGTACATATACACGATATATAGTACATATACATGATATATAGGGCGAAAAACACTTGGCTTAACACCTACAAATCATCAACATATAAGAGAAATATAATTTACATAAACAAGTTCAAGCACTTGGCTAAACACAATAAATCGACTTGGAGCCACACACAACATAGCTTACAACCTCAACTAGTGTGATGCCTCATTTTCACCTGATTGCAACACTCCTTGCAATGCACTTCTCAAGCACCCCCTGTTAGATTCGATGACCAAATGGGAACCTACGTATGGAACTAGTACTCATCTCTAAACACTAAATTTCTCTAGGGTCGAAACACCACATTTGTCTCAATCACTAAAATTTTTGACCAATCGACCAAGCTTCAAAGTTCTATCTAATTCGGCGACCAATATTACCAAATTTTCATTCTTGCAACCAAAATCAACAATATATGGGTGAGAAAAAAACAAATTTCATTTTAGACCTATACACCTAATATTGAGCAAGAAAACAACATATTTTTGGAAAGAAAAGGCAAAATTTTGTTTAAGATCCAAACATCAAATTTCAATGATGTGAAAACCAAATTTCGGGGAAGAAAGCAGCAAAATTTAGGTTGTTTTATATGTGCCCTTTGTAGACCTACCGAAGTTGCTCAACTATAATCCACTCAGTGCCCAAATGAACTAAACCAAAGTTTTCCATGTTTACGTATGTCTCTGCCTACTCATTCTATAAGCTTCATGTTCTCCTATTGGCAGAGTCCTCTCCCGCTCACCATGTATGTTATATATACATGAAAACTAGTCATGTGCCTTATGCGATCGATGAAATGTTCCCAACCACCGAGTCGCATGACGATGTTCATTTATGTGCACCCAATATTTTGCCTGTACTCCACACACATATGCCCCATCTTGTGGTCCCTTGTCGACATGGCTTACTTCGTCAACCAACTTACGTAGGTGAGACCCCCTTAGTGCACTTTCACTCATGCACTGGCAGACAAATAGAAAAAACCATGATGTCACATTATGTGATATAAGCATTATATTTTGGGTCACAATGATGTTTCCCACTGTACATGTTTAGGTACTTGTGTGCGCAACCTCATGGACTTGACGTCCTCTCCCAGTCAACGAAATTTTCATCCTTAGAAAAGTTATAATTAGCAACCCTGTACTCAAAATGTCGCGAACCAAAGAATTCATGCAAAAATCCATCTCCAAGTCTCCATGAGAATACCAAAGGTCTCAATCCTACTCTATCAACACAACATTCAACAAGCATTCTCACTATCCAAAGCTAAGATGTGAGGACTATTGCCTCCTACTCATTCCATAATGCCTCAAGTTGATACTACCATCACGCTAATCATTAAAACATTTAAGGGTTGATCTACCTATGAATCTTTCTATCATACTCCAACATAAATATGTCATACCTTTTCACATTGATATCCCCCAATTTTTGTACTAGTTAGGTATATAATTTAACGATCACACACATCCCATCAAAATGTGCATCCTCATTCCATCATCAATCATTTTTTTGGCATTCTTATCACTTCCTCATCCAAAATAACTGCAACAAAAATATAAATGATGTCCATACAAACTACCTCATACCCATGTAGATGAAGGTATCCACGGGAAAACAAATCTTCAAATAAATCATGTAATCCTTTCGTTATCCCTCAATTCTTGCAACCTCACCTCAAGATTTTCTATCAAGTCTAATTTGAATCCACCGCTCCTATGGTCAATCAAATCGCTCCATCCCTCATCTCCTTCAAAAATGAAAACTCCTCTCACATCTCTATGATGGAGTTTGTGTCCCCATTTTCCTCAATAAGTCATCCACGTTATTATATATAATTTACAACTGCTAGCAGAAGTATCTTTCTTAAACCTAGTGCATTGGTTTAGAACAAGAGAAAGAAAGGAATATAAAGTTTCCCTTAGATAAATTGAAGAATGGAAGGAGGATTAATTCAAATTTCTTGGAATGTTTTCTCTCCTCTTGTTTTGTAATATCCAATCGTTGCTCCAATTGATATAATTAGAACCTGCACATAAAATCAACACAAGCCAAATATCTACAACATCTATGTAGCATTATCCAATTACTCTACTTAATGGATGAGCAAGGCATTGAACTATATGAATGTAAACATAACATAACACATATAGAAAAACAAAGTAATTTTTGTATAAATATGAATAGGAGAGAGTTTACAACCAAAAATAGTAGTTGATCTTGTAGAAATCTCCCCATGATGACTTGTCCTTCCTTGTCACAAAGCACACCTCAATGTTTCTGTAAGACATGAATATATCATGCCTTTGGATTCAAGGAATGAACATGCGGGTATGATCAAACTCCAAGAACGAACCTTGATGTTGTAAATGGTTATAAATTTATAGGAGAGGGGTGGTAGTTTTACGAATTCTTATCCATTTTCCAATCTAGGCTTGAGATCCACTTAAAATGGGATGATGAGCTCAAGGGGCAATAGGTGAAATACCCAAGGTAGGGTTAGATAATATTCAAACTTCTTATGCAAGGTAAATGGTGAAAACAACTCCTGGAAGCTTAGCGAAGAGGAAGCTTCGATATCCTTTTTAAATTTCTTATATTTCTAGAACCAGCACACCCCTAACAAGGAACATCCTATTGCTAATCAACGTTGGTATAAAAGGAAGCAACCTCATCCTCAACACGGGTCCCTAAAGGGGTAGGGTGTGTCAATCCTTAAAAGAACTGATTTGAAGTAGTTAGTCTGAGGAAACTCAGAAATTTGGAAGAGCCATGCTTAGGGCTTTGTGTAGGGACGATGACAACATGTTCAGGGATGATGATTTATTCAATTTGTAGGCTTATTGACTAGATGTGATAAAATTGTGCATAATAGATTTCCCCCAAAAGCGCAATGTTAGAAATGGTAGCTGATGATTGAAGTGTTTTACTTTATGACAACCTCATATCAAGATGAACCAGTCAAGATCAACATTTTTTATAGTACATTTACATCGTGATATCTTTTCTGAGGGAGGCATAACCATGCTTAGCATATAAGCTAAAATTACATGTATAATGATGAAGAAATCACATCCGTTGATGACAAAGTGTGGAACCATGATTCGATGACTATTTTTATGATCATATCTATCACACCTTTTAATCTTGCATTAACGCTAAAATCAAAACCCAGATGGATGAAGCTATATATGGGGTCTTCTATCTCGTTCCCTCGATTTTCCATTGGATGAGTCTAACCATGAGAAAAAATGATCTGAAGTTGAACATGGTAGACACTAATTGATTATCAGAAAATCATGTAATCCATTAACAAACATGAGAAAAATCATGTTTTTTGTTAATGTATCTCAAGGTACTACACTACAATGTGTATTGTGTGAATGAATGAGTTGAAGTTGAACACGAAACATAATATTTCGGTCAAAAACCAATGATAAAAACATGACACCGAGAATGAGGATACTTCCCATTGATGTGTGCAAGTCCCAAGGTACCAAAGGGATAGTTTGTAAGTCAACTTCATAGATTATGAGCTTATGCCAACATGGAGCGACCCATCACAAGAGGGCCTTGATGTATCCCCTACCAATGACACAAAACGGGCATCATGATTTGAGATAAAATTATATTGATATGGAGATGGTTCAAGAATGACAAACTTAGAATGAAAAATTATGAGTATCATAATAGATATCAAGTAAATGACTTCTCTTGAACATATTGGTGAAATTGAATGGAGACGGAAGCATTGACCTAAAACCAAAAACCAAGGATTTGACATTATATGATGAATAAAAAAACAAGCATATTTTCCAAAAGAAACGCCACCAAGATGAAGTGGAAGAATTTCATGTTCAAGGACTAATTGTTGCTATTAATAGGTAGAGTACCTTGTTTTCCCAATTTTCCCAGCCATTTCTGGTCAGTACCTCTTTATATTTCAATAATCTTGAGGACGATAACATATTCCTGATCTGCAAGTTCATCATTTGGATGAATCCCTTTAATTATTTTTAAAGAACCTTGAGAACGAGTGGCTTAGTCCCATGATGTTTGAAAATTCCATCATTATTTGATGCTTTCACGAGTTTAGTGAATGTCTAATTACACTACAAGAAAAAAAGTTCATTGGTTTGGGTCATGCTTGTGACGAACCTTTAAGGTTCGTCACCAATGTCGCATATGGTGATGGTATTTAAAAAAACATTGTTGTAAATGTATATAGTGATGGTCCTTTAGGGTCTGTCACCACCATTTTCAATGACAGTTTTGGTTATGGTCATTAAAGGCGTGTCGCTAATTCTCTCTTTGGTGACACTGTTGGTGAGGGTCGTTAAAGGCCCATCACTAATACTCTCTTTGGTGACACTTCTAGTGATGATATTTTATGGAACAGTCACCAATGATCTTTTTGGTTACTTTTGGTGACAGTGAATAAATGTTTTTCATCATTTATCATTACAATGATTTTTTGATGGTGCTTCATGTCTATGACAGACTTTTAAGGTCCATCACCAATGTCGCATATGGTGATGGTATTTAAAAAATCATTGTTGTAAGTGTATATAGTGATGGTCCTTTAAGATTTGTCACGAAAACCAATTTCAATGACACGTTTGATGAGGGTCATTAATTGCCCATCACTAATTCTCTCTTCAGTGACACTTTTGGTGAGGGTTGTTAAAGGCCCATCACTAATTCTCTCTTTGGGGACACATCGAGTGATGATATTTTATTTACCCTCACCAATGCTCCTTTTGGTTACTTTTGGTGATGGTCAAAAAATGTTCATCATCATTAATCATTCCAATGAGTTTTTGATGATGCTATGTACATGTTACTATATTTTTTGTCAAAATATAATGATTTAAAACCATTGTTGTGGAGACTTTTTCATTATGTGTCGAAGGTCATAGTCGTTATAATAGCCAAACAATTTGTTAAGAAGTAGTTAGTGTGTATCATTCCCCTCAAGCCATAAGAATATAGTCTTCCTTTGTGTCAACACATGATTCATTTCTATTAGGTTTATTATCTAGCAAATTTCCTTTAAATAAAGTTCCACTAGTGTGTGCAGGAACTATATTATTTAATATATAATCAAGCTCTGTCAATTCTATTAATGAGAGAGACATTGCACTCCTCAACACTCATGGCACACCTTAACATGCTTTGGAATAATGCACTAACATTCCTTGGCACCTCGCATGTCTTTGAACATCTTTGTACCTACAACTTCTTTCCATGAGTAGGATGCCAAAGCACATGTTCGCATGCGATAGCATAGCATAGCACTCCCCTATCATGTGTTGGCATTCCCTGTAGTCCTTAACATGCCCTGAAACTCCTTGGCATAATATTGCATTGAAAAAATTAGAACTCGGCACACATTGGCACTTGGCATGTATTGGAACATATTATAGTGTGGCTAGCATGCCCATAACAGATAAACTCTCAACTTATTAACCCTCTTATGTGTCCATTTCCTTTCATTTTAGCTTTGTTATTCCTTTTGCTGCCTTGAAACTCCTTTGTGCATATTGCCATACCCTGGCACCCTACGCATCCTAGAATTTCTTAGCACCTAGAATTCCTTTGCACTATTTGGTACATGTTAGCACACCCGAGAACTACCTAGCACACTCTAGTACTTCTTGAAATTCCCTGATATACCCTGGCATGCCTTACCCATTATTAGCATACCTTGTCACTCCCTCCTTGTCATGACAACTAGCACTGATTGACACTCCCCAACACACCCTCATATTCATTCACTTCCATGCATTTTTATCTACTGCTCCCTTGTGTTGTCCTAGTACTCCTAGTCACTCCTCAGCATGCATTGGCACTCTCTAGCACACCTCAACACTCATAAGTAAAGAATGAAACTTGTACCCAATGTTAGCAGAATCGAAATAAAGAATAAATCAGTGAGGTGAATGAGCTAAGTTTCTTAATTAGATTGGGGAAAAATTAGAAAACAATTGGGAAAAAATTGGAAAAGAATCAGTGAATTCAATAAATAAAAATATGCACATATATTGATTTAAAAAAAAAAAAAATCAATGATATTTAGTAAGTCCATCTCCAAACAATTCATGATATCAATAGATGTCCAAAATATAATGAATAATAAGTATCTCATATATGTTATGAGTCCAAACATGATCCAAATTACTGAGTCATGACTCCTCACTATTGACTACATAGAACTAGAAGCAACTACTTCTAAAAGTTTACAAACAACTGCATACTAATTCGAAGAAATCAATAAGTAAGAGTCTAAAACTCTTAAGAGTGAGAAATAGAAGTGATTCCTCCCACTCCTCCACTTGCTTCACTGTCAAAGTTCTTCAAGTCATGTAGGCTTAAAAGAAGAGCCTCCTGTGATTGGACCAAATATGTTCCATTTGTAGTTTACAAATCTATCTCTTCAAGGTATATTGGTGAATGATTCAAACCTATCATTATCATGAGACATTGAAATGTGAATTTAAGTTTGACTTTGAACTTTAAAGTTTAAAATTTAAATTCCAAATTAGATTATCAAACCTTCAAATTCAAGCTCTCACCTAGTATTTTCTTGTTCTCAAGTTGTAGATTGTAATGGAAAAGAAAAAGGTCATTTAAGCGATTTTGTGTCAATCAGTTGTGCTTCTTAGAATGTGCTTTCTCAACAATGCTCCAGTTGCACTCACAACCTAAAGCACTTCATGCTTGGTTTAATATTCAAGTGGCAAATCTCTTCAAATCTGGCGTATCACTACAAAAGTTTTTCTGCCAAAGATCTACCAAGTGGCAAGGGTTCATGAGTAGATGTACTAAATAATAAATAGTAAAAACTTAAAAATACAACAGAATTTAATAAACATTTAGCATACAAAATAAATTTTAAACAATTTTAATGAGCTGATAAAGCCTTCAAGCCTCAAAGGTACCTGGAAAGACCTTAGATCTTTCTCGTATAACACTAGTATAGAGAAATAATTTAGGTACTGCTCTATAATCCTATAGTTGGGAAAAGACATGACCTTGAAATTAGGTATCAACGAAGCATCTTTCCATACATGTCATCAGTCCTCTATGAATGTCCCCATCGTCATTAAATTTGCTCTTATCATAAAATTACTATGGGTTTAAGAAGTACCTAGCAGCATGTAAGGGGGAATGCAATTTCCTATCCCAATTTGCATCAATAATGTCTCAAACATGCATATAATTTGTTGCCTCATCCCCATATCTTCCTTTTATGGCCTCCTTTTTGAGATCCATCACCTCATAAATGTAACCCACAGCGAGTTTTTCACCATCATCCATCCTGAAAGTTCAAGCTTTGAAATATAAATTAATATGGAACATTGAAAATAAAAAGAGCCTTGAAATGAAATTTAAAACATGAAAAAGTTAAAAGACTTGAAGTACGTGAGAAATCTAACAAGGGACTCCATCACAACGATAATCTCTTTGACATCTTTCCATAAAGCCTCATTAGACACAAGTGTAACAAATTCAATGCCTTCAAGGGTCTTGGAATGTTTAGATGCCATCCACTCAGGTCCCAACGACATCCTCTTGAGATTTATATTTTGCTCCACAACAAACTGCAAATATATGAAATTTGTTGCAAATATAGTCACCGCAGGTCAAACAATTTCTTTAACTTCAGTGTATTTTCTCATGGTGTTTAGGATAATAATGTGATTGTATAGGTATTTGGTTATGGATTTTCCCTTCTCCAGAACCTTATGTATCCAATGAAGTTTACCAATGTCCTCAAGCATTAAATATATACAATGGGAAACCCAATAGGTCCAAACAATAGTGGGGTGCCTAATCTCAAAAAGTCTACCAGCAACCATATAATTAGCTGCATTGTCAGTGACAATTTGTACAACATGCTCTTCTCCCACTTCTCGAATGACTTCCTCCATCATTTTACAAATAAGTTGGCAGTATTAACCTTGTTTGAGGCATCCACTAATCATAGAAACATTATACCTACTGGACAATATACAAGGAGATTTATTAAAGTTCTATTCCTTTGATTTGTCCCTCTATCAGTCATGATCATGCACCCTGTTTCTACACTTGATGAACGAAACTCATATAGCACAACCATTACATCTTCACCAAGTTCTAACAAAATATTTTTCTTAATGCTTTCTAATGAAGGAGCTTTGAGACCTATACCTGCAACAACAACAACATCAATCATACCTTGCCAATAAGGACTTATGGCATAGTGGAAAGGTCTATTAGAATAGTACAAAAATTTAGCAATGGCGTTCCTTGCCTGACTATGGATATCTTTTTTTCCAATCAGTCGTATCCAAGGTAGGTTGGGAATTTGGTTTTGTGTGGGGAGAAAAAAAGGTGTTTATGTTTCCACCTCCAATGTTGAATGCATGAGGATTCATTTGGCCTTGAGTTTGACTTAGACTTGGAGGCATGTGTGGGAAACTTGGGAACTGAATTGATGATTCAACAGAGGGAGATGACAATGGGTTAGTGGAAGAACAATTGTCAACTCTAGGTGTTATCAGGAAAAGTAGTGTCTATTCATAACTATTATAGTCCCACTAAGACGGGTAGTTATCTTAGAAACAACAAAGCTAAAGTCACTTGTGTTTTCCTTTATGAGAAATAGATGAGAGAGAAGCAGAGAGTACCAACCTTAGTCTTTCGCTTGGCTCCTTTCTTGTGTCCTCTCCCCCTTGACAGATCTTTGCCACTCCTTCCTCACTTGTCTCACTTCAAAGAACGCCTGTAGAGTCAAAGCAACATAATACCATCAAAGCATAGAGATCTATAATCATAAACAATATAGGATCAAATATATATTAACCATACAAATGCATATATCAATACAAGATTCAGAGATATGCAAGAATATGGAAGAAAACTCAAATAACTTTATTGATAGAAGTAGTAGAAAAGAGGATTACAACACATTGATATGTCGCAGTGCCATCCTCCCAGCATGAAATCCCTTTTCACCTCATGAAAAGCTAGATCACCCAAAACTATGATGTTCCACAGAGAAACAAACAACACTTCCTTACAAGATACAAAATTCCAGCCTCTGGATCTCTAAGATGAGGGATCCATATATAGATGTTTGTAGGTGGCTGAGCCAGCTTCTGAGATTTTGATTAGTGTCATCTCTCTGATAGTTCTTGGTTCCACTTGGAGATTTCATGATCTCTTACTCATCCCTGGGTGAATTCAGAGAGGAAAGTGTCAAATGGGTAGTTTCTAGAAGGTTCTCCGGTTTCGACCTAGCCAACTGCATCTACCATTTTTCTACTCTCGCTCATCACACCCTATAGAAGGGATTTTTAGTATGCATCACACTTTTTCCCTGTGGCAGGTGAGATGCATCACACCCTTAGCACTGAGTAGTCTGTATTATCATGTTTTAACCAGTTATGAGTAGTTTTTCACGGAGAACTTCTAGGAGATTATGTAATCAGTTGACCTTGCTCCTTTAGGTTATGGAAAAACACTTTTAGGGGCTTAGCAGCCCTTGGATTATGGACATATGAGATTGGGGTTACAGTGCCCAAATATGTCTATAAGAGTTGCCCCTAAAGCATGAGGTCCTAAATCTTCTGATGTTGGGTGAAATTCTTTATCATGAGGATCCGAGGTTTTTCGAACTGAAAGGTGACCTGCAATAAGATACAATACAATATATTATCTTCATAATATTTTCATAATCTAGCTGAGGCGGGATCCCATGCTCAGCTTTATAAATTCATTTTCATGTACATATAACAGACAATCACCTATGTGAAATACTGATGATTCTGGTAGATCCATCATCCTTCAGCTTGGATCATTATCTGTGCAGCTATCATGTACATTTGATGTCTTTATTTTCCTAAATATATTGTAGATTGGATGGATGAAACTAGATCCACGGTCTTAAAACTCATTCAATCTTCGTTCGAAGTACAATTCGATCGATGTGAAAAGATGTTCTGAAGTCGAACATGGAAAGACATCACCTGGTTACTAGCCAATGATGTAAGTTGCTAACAGGCATGAGAGGAATCACCGATACTGATAATGACCCTCAAGGTACTGCAATACAATTCACATGGTGTGAATATGGGACTTGACATCAAACACCACGCAAAATATTTTGGTTGAAGGTCATTGATGTAAAGCTCTCGTCGGAAGTGAGAAGCTTGACATTGAGGCAGGCAAGCTTCAAATACTCAAAAGGTTGTTCCTAAGTCAAATTCTTGGATAATGAGTTGATGTCGAAAAGAAGTGACCCGTCGTAGGAGGGCCTTAATGAATTCCACACCTACGACACGAAACAGAGCAAATGATTTTGTGGAGGTACAAATGATCTGATGATACAAGGTTCTCGGTGGTGGTCATGAAAGAATTAAGTGTGAAGGTATTGCAGTGGATGAGACATAAGCTGGGTTAGTGAATTCTTTGAGTGACTTCTATTGAACATATCGATGACACTGAAATGGATTGGTAGTGTTAAGCCAAAAAATGGATGGTGCGAACGACCAATGGTGATATGACCGGTGAACAGAATAACCCAACCCGTCTCAATCATGGTGATGGAGTGAAAGCGTCATGTTCAAGAGCGACCTGATACCAATAAAGTTTCTTCAAGTTTTCTTCCCAATTTTTCCACAATCATTTCTTACGAGTACCTCTTTGTTTTTGTCAAGCTTGAGGAGGATAACATATGCTTGTTTTATAATTTTCCCTTCGGGAAAACTCGTTGCTATGTTTTAACGAGCCTAGCGACAGTGAAACTCACTCTTGTCTGCATGGACAAGTCCATCGCTATTGTTTTAACGAGTTTAACGACAAAGAAAACTTGGTCATTTTCAATTTTAGAGAGTCTGAAAAGAGATGGAAAGGAAACTTCAGTAATCCTTTTTCGTAATACAATCCCTTAATTCATAAAAAGTATAAAATAATATGAAAGGGATGGCTTTTTGATAGTTTTAATGAGTTGAACAAGACAAGTGCTCGATCTTTTTGTGATTGATCCCTCAGGTCCAAAAATATTAAAATCTAGAGGAGGGATGGCACTTCCAATAACTTTAATATGCTGGAGAGGCCAATTGCTCAGCAATCTTTTCATATTTTATGAGTCAGATGAAAAGAGCTTAAATGAGACTTGTTTTTTGAGGAACGAGTGATGTTTTTGGATAGCAGCTGGTTGTAGGTAAGTTTTGGAACTTTTGAATCATGGCAATGTAAACAAGGTGGCTAATAGAATCACTCATCATAATTGTTCCTCGAAAAGGGGCAAAAAATCAAATGGAGGCGTATGATTGACTAAACAAGAGTGGAGGTGATGGTAAGAACATGACCAAGGTTCAAAAGCTCATAATAATGCGATTGCAATGCTTAATTATTAAAGGTGGGTTCATTTTTTTTAATGAGCTTAAACTATGGTGGAACATATGATAACTGCTACATTTATCTTTTTAACGAGCTTGAAATTTGCGTAAAACTACTCGTGCGAGTCGTATAATAAGGATGTCTCATCAATAGGTTCATTTTTTAGGGAGCTTGCCCCATTCGTAACTTTACTCCAAAGCCTTTATTATGCAAGCTAGGAATGACCCACCTACGAGGTTAATGGTCACTTTTCACTAGCACGCAAATGGTTAGCATGCCCCTAGGTATAAAGAAAAGTAGAGTTTCTAGGTTACCATATGAAACTTCTCATATTTGCAATATTGCTCCATCCACATCTGTAAACAGAACACTTCCTTGGCTCTGTCCATCGAAATAGACAAAGGTGAATGGTGCGTCGCCTCCACTCACATAACTTTGATGAGGGAATCTTATTCCCGTGTAATCCCAGTTTCCTAAATGGATGGGTGCGTTAGACTAGTCATATATCCTCTGCAGAAACCTACCCTATACCTAATGTTTTCCTACCGAAGCCGGCTAGGGTACATGCCCCCTGGGTTTTAGTCACAATCACTGAATCACTCGCACTCATTAGGTGGAAGAACTGGAGATTGATGAGACATTCCTTGCACAAAAAGACCAGTTAGGGATGGCACTTGACTATTAGCTATGTGTGAACAGGGGAATGAAAACTAGTCTACGAGTTGGACCACTCTGCCTTCATGCGGAAAACACATCAGTTGAAAGAGTGAGGAAACAATAGCTCCCATGCTATAAATTTAGTCACGCCCAAGGAGCATACTGTAATATAAATTTCTTTTGACTACCATCACATTTAGATGAATGGTTTTCCTTCTCAAGGTTATAGGAAAATTTGGAAGGATCCCTAACGGTCAACTAGTTCCTTTGTTGAAGCCTATCAGATTTCGAATCTCAGGTAGAAGTGATGGTGAACCAAGTTCTTTCCAAGATGTTGAGGAAAGGAAACTCACAGAAACTCATTCATCTATAATAGTACCAACCATGATCATTCTATAAGCTTGTACTATGATTCATAATGGTACATTATATGGTAGGCAGGGTCTGACTAGTAGATTCCAATTGAAGGAAATGACTAGATTTCTTGGAGGTGGGAACGAATAAATGGCTGGATACATATGTGATGAATTTCCTTCCTACGCTAAAGGAATGGGTAGATTTCCCCCATGTTCGTCGAATTCTGTGTTGATGAAATGAATTTGAACAATTTCATCCTCATTCTCTTTAGTGACCGTATAATCTGAATGTAGACCTTTTGAATACAATATTGGGTCAACTACCATTTCGACCTATTTACTTTGGTCTGGTGTGGACTGAGAGGGTTTATATTCAATGATAGATGCTTCAACCGACCACAAAGGTGTGTCAGCTGGATCTTTAGCAGGTTATAGATTCGGCAAGAGTTTCTTGTATCTAGGAGGAAGTCGTAGCAGTGAAGTGGGACGGTTATCCAAGACACTTTTAGCTTTGTCTAGGAAGGGACAATAGTGGATTGCATGATTGTCTTCACATAGTCCAGAAGGAAATTTAGATCTTCCTTTATGACCGTTGACTTCCTTTTCACTAGGGTACAATGTACTTTCAACATGATCATTAGAGGTTGAGGACACCAGATTGTGCAAGCGGGGAGACCAGTCCCTGAAGATCTGTGGGATGCAAGGGAAATCTCAATGTAGTGGTCTCCCTTGTAAATGACACATGGAGATTCAGGTCTGGATGGTGCAGTGTGTGGATTTTCGCCAAACGATGCATGGCTGCCCCGTTTTTCCATTGGCTTCTTCTTCTTCCTCTCCTTCCGTTTCTTCGTCTTCTTAGTTACTTGGCTTTTAGCTTCACCAAGTGAAGAGGAAGAAGGAGAGGGAGAAACAAACGAAGTAGAATGTTGGGGCATAACTATAGTATTATCCGGTTTTTTATTTAATTGCCCACGAATCATGGTGCTTTGAACGACAGAGGTTGAGAAGAGCCATTCTGGTAGGCCAATTGTCAATCCTGGAAGGGACAATGTGGCCATATTAGGTGCACCAACATCTCCCCAAGAGGAGAAGGATTAGGATTTCCCCTAAGGGGAAATCCTTGATTGGTGGACTCCATTTTCTCAACCTAAGACCAATGAGGGAATAGTGATGTTATTCTGATTAAAATAATTTTTATGATGCTTTGACACAACTTGCTTTTTCAATTTTTAAGAGTCGAGAAAAACCTAAAGATGACTCTAGTCGCCTTCGATTTTTAATGAGCCTAAAGTGACAAGTGCTCAGATGGACATTTTATTTTAAGGAGTCTGAAAAGGAATGAAAGCGACTACTCTGGAAATCTAGGAAAAGGGATTACCAAACCAATCACAAAACTATAGAATACATTTTACAGTACAGTAGTCAATCTTCCCGAATGCTTTGTTCAGTGAATTGCAACTGATAGGGTGGCAGACACAAATTCCTAAGGATAAAGGATATAGCCTATTGTGGTCTCCCAATATATACTCGATGGTACATGGGAGCACAAGTCCGTACTGGCACTTGTCATCTTAAAGAGGAGGAATCACCCAACCTACAATGAAAGCGATAGTTACCAGGCTTTATGACGCTAGAATACGTCTCTAGCCTAGACTTCTAAATGTTGTGTGTTATGTTCCAAAGCATTTTTATGTTCATTGAAATTTATTTTACAGTTCATCTTTCTTAAGAAGTTTTCCTTTAAAGTTCACCATGTGATGTAGATTTACAATTCCTATATATGCAATCTAAGATGATAAACAATCATTTACTTTCTTTTTGCAATGAAAATCCTAGCTACTAAGGAAAGAGAAGTAAAATCCTTTCAACATAGAGCAGAGAGCACACAGTGAGATGAACTATCCTAAATCAATTTCCACAACCAGTCCAAATTAAAATGCACATGCATGTATTTGTTTTTCGCTTTCTTAATGTGTGAATAACAAAAATAATGCTAAGTACAGATCTGAACTATTTTTTCAAAGTGACAGTACTAACAATTTTATTTAAAAAAAAAACGAAAGGAAGACTAAGATGACACTTTACGATTTTGAGTTGAAAATTTCTTTCGACGCTTGAAGTGCTATTAATTCATATCAAATACAAGAGAAAAGGTGTAATTGACTATCAAAAAGATGGGGATTCTTTTCTTTGACTGAAAATGACACTTGTGACACTTTCAAATCAAAAGACAACAGCTCAATTAAGCTACTGTTTGCAAAGGAGAACTGTAAATGGCCAAAAATACATAAAAACATTCACAATTATTTATACAATGGAGGCTGAATAATGCAAAGGAAAGGAGTTTCAACAGTGGTATACTGATCATAGACAACAAAAACTGAATAAAGATGAAGAAAATGAAGAAAAACCCAAAATATAGAGTGAGAAACAATCTTATCAGATCATCCCACCTGTAACACAAGGAAATATGGATGCATCTCACCTATAGCACGCGGGAGGTGCGATGCATCCAGACTGCCAATGGGAGATAGTGCAATTGTCCAGGGATGAGACTGGGCTTGGTTTTCTTATCATTGTTTGTAGCTTAGTTCATGGTTTTATGCTAAGCTAATGATAGTCAGTAAATCAAAACATAGGGGCTGATCTAATGAGGTTACTTGAGCTACCACCAAGGCACATAGGATGTTTACAAAACTAACCCAGAGATTGACTAAAGCAACGTTTATCTACTTTACAATTGCATAGAAAAAGTAGTTCGATGGCTACCTGGCTTAACATCAGGCTCCGTCAGTACTTTATAGAGCAAACAAACTAGAAACAAGAAAACAAGCTATTCGCTCCCCAACGGAGTCACCATTTTGTTATCAAGAAAGCTAGTGTCCATGCAGAGCTGCTAATCCCATTAATATGGGTAGCTATCTTAGAAACGAACAAACTAAAGTCACTTGTGTTTTCCTTTATGAGAAATAGATGAGAGAGAAGCGGAGAGTACCGACCTCAGTCTTTCGCTTGGTTGTTTGCTTGTTTCCGCTCCCCTTTGATAGATCTTTGCCACTCCTACCTCACTTGTCCCACTTTAAAGAACACCTTTAGAGTCAAAGTAGCATAATACCATCAAAGCATAGAGATCTATACTCATAAACAATATAGGATCAAATATATAGTAACCATACAAATGCATATATCAATATAAGATTCAGAGATATATAAGAATATGGAGGAAAACTCAGATAGTTTTATTAATAGAAGTAGTAGAAGAGAGGATTACAACCCATTGATTTGACCTAGCACCATCCTCCCAACATGAAATCCCTCTTCACCTCATGAAAAGTTAGATCACCCAATACTATGATGCTCCACAGTGAAACCAACAGCACTTCCTTACAAGATACAAATTCCAACCTCTAGATCACTACAATGAAGGATCAATATATAGCTTTTTGTAGGTGGGTGAGTCAGCTTCTGAGATTTTGATTAGTGTCATCTCTCTGATAATTCTTGGTTACAATTGGATATTTCATGATCTCTTATACCTGGTTGAATTCATAGAGGCAACTATCAAATGGGCAATTTCTAGAATATTCTATGGGTTTCCACCTAGCCAACTGCTTCTGCCATTTTTCTGCTCTCCCTCATCGCACCCTACAGAAGGGCTTTTCAGTATGTATCACAAGTTTTGCATGTGGTAGGTGAGATGCATTGCAGCCTTAGCACTGAGTAGTCTGTATGGTCCTGTTTTGACCAGTTCTAAGTAGTTTTTAAGGGAGAATTTCTGCGAGATGATGTAATCAGTTGGCCTTGCTCCTTTAGGGTATGGAACAACATTTTTAGGGACTTAGAATCCCTTGTTTTATGGACATATGAGATTGGTGTTGTAGTGCCAAGATACGTCTATAACACCAAGAGTTACATTTTTTTTTCTTTCTTTCCATTATGCTGACTCAACATATCAATGGCCAAGGTTGCATGGTGTTTGACATTTTCATCAACATCTTTGTAGAGCCCTATATCATGGTCGCGTGTTTGCGCAAGGTGGTACCTGAATCTATAAATGCTTACACTATATTTCTCCTTGAAAAATTTACAAAGGAGCTTAGGGTCTCCAAGAATCTTGTCACAATAAGCCCAAGCAAAGTCCTTCTCCCTCGCCATTGTTGTTGTTTTGGACTTGTGTTTAAATTGCGACTTCTGTTTAGATTTGGAATTATGCCTTCTATTTAATTTGGCTCCTGTAAAATACAATAAAAAATTAAATTAAAAATTCCATATATAACTTTGTAAAAAAGAGGTTTGCTTTTAAAGAATATGAGGTTTTGTTAAGGATCGAAGAGGAGTCTGTCTAGCAACACAAGCACATTTCAACCTAATATATCATTATGACCCTCAAACACAATTAGGTATATATGAGGAAATGATACCTAAATGAAATACTATCAACATATATTGCATTGTAATATTGAACTTGAAAATTCGTTTAGCATAAGACAACTGAACTAATACATCAATAACAAATTCAGGAGGTACAAAAATACCCAAAGTTGTGAATGCATGGTTAAAGCCTTTGAAGTCAACAAGACATCGAGCAAGGAAGGAATGCTTGACGACTTGTTTGATGGTTGTTATGGAACCTTTTCTTAGTGAATTTTTAAAATCTATTTAAGCCCCATTTATATGGTTGAAAAGTAATAACCAAGGAATACGTTGAACATTCGATTGTTGAACAATGAAACTTGAAACTTTCCATTGAAAATGACATTGAAACTTCAATATAGTAATATTCCTATTATTTAAGCCAAGTGCCAATGTACCTCGATTTTTGAATATTGAAGTGTCTAGGCCTAAAGGTAACACATGTTGAAGGTGATGCACGACATCCCGAGGGTCGATATGAAGTCTGGATAGATCACACATTTGCAGCTACCTGATATGGAGTCTGGACTTAGGCTCACCTTTGTGGTTCCCCGATATTGAGTCTAGACTATGTAATAGTGAGTAGTGATTGATTATTGAAAGCATCAACATATGAGTTTTGTTCTTGAGAAATGAGATATAAATTTTGGAATGAGTCACATTTAGTTTTTAGCAATGTGGCATACATAAACTTGAAAATATTGCATTGACCATGAGTTAAACATGGTCAACATGAGTTTGACTTGCAAACATTTAGATCACATCATTTGGAGAGCAAGCAAATTCTGAATCGTGATTAATCGCGATTGATCAAAGAGTCCTGTTTCACTTCTTGTAACTAAAATATGATATGAAAGTAGGAGATATTATAATTGAAACTAATTGTGAATTTTCTAAACTAAAATTGGCCCATCGGCATCATTTCTATTTGTGATTAGGCGCGTCAATGGAAGAGATTCATTTTAAATCAGGTTCATGGAGAAAATATTTAATGAAAGATGTAAATTTGAATAACAATAGTATCTACTCTGTATCTCCCATATCTCATTATTTTTATCTCCTGCACCTCATACAGAAAGTGGGGTAATAGTGGACATCTAGCATCAAGCTCCACTCCTTTTAGTACAAAGTTCTACATGGAAACCTTTGTGTCAATCGCACCACAAAGCCTACACTATAGAGTGTGGATTTAACACCTACCTCTGCATGACAAAAGCTACACATACCTTTTCACTTGGTTTTTTCACGTTTTTACATTCTTTGTTTGTAGTTTGAGAAAAGAAGCTCAACATAATTTTTTTCCATATCTCTATGTGAGTGTAACTTTGCACATTTTCTTGCTTCAACCAATATCAAAAGAATTTGCGAGCTTCTTTCAAGGCATGAATACATGCTTGAATCATGGAACTTAGCAAACTTTCTAAAGAAAAAAATAACCATGGAGTTATCCTTTTCCATTTGAAATATGTTAGGATTCTATTGAGAGTTCTTTAGAGATAATTATTAACTAGTCGTCTACTTTTCCCTTTTCCTTAATATAAACTGCGTCTATTGTTACATTTCTAATCAAGATATTTACATCAAATATTGGATTAAAGGGCCAAGGACTTTTCATAAATGCTTTCATGTCTAGTAGAAGAATAACTAGTCAACATGTCAGTTTGGCTTGAATTTCTCGGGAATTAATAATTGGGAATCTAGAACTATGTTTAAGCTTTGAAAATGGAGTTTCCTCCTAATTTCTCTCGGAAAGGTCCTTATTAAAGGCTTCTCTATATCTCCTCCACTAGAATGAATGGATTATATGTTGAAATGTATAACAAAGCTCACTTTTGAAAAGCTTGATCATCCCATTGTCACCAAGAGCTCCTCCTTCTCCCCAAATTGGACCCAAAACAAGATTGAGTAGTTAATTATGATCCAACCTGAGAAATTTTGATTGACACTGCAAGTCAAGAGCTATTAAATTTAAAGTGTGCTAATATGATGCGTCATTCTTTCATTGAATAAGTATATTGTTTTTGAATTTGTCATTTGTGCTTGTAGTATGTGCTACTGACCTTGTTTCACCTAAAATGGTTTTTATTCTTGGACTATGACAATGCGAGTGAGATTTATGCCTTTTGTAGTATTTGTACCCCATGATAATTTTTGCAAGATGTATGTCCTATGCAGAAAGAAATAAGAATTTAGTTATTACATCCTAAACTAAAGCACTATTTCTTTTATTATGTGCCATGAAACATCCTCTACAAATTCAGGATGAGTGGGATGTAATATCCTATCCATCCTTGTAGACTATAGTCCTCCATAAAGGGGAAAAAACTGAAAATAACCATTTTTGGGCATTTTTTGGGGGAAACTGGGCATAAAAAACCCAAATTTTGGGTTTGGAGTGAGGTTTACTCAATCACTTAAGAATATGAAACCCTCCGGAAAATCTATAAATAAATAAGGATTATTCATTTTGGATCACAAAGTGTGGATTAATTCATTTGTTCTTAAGCATTAAATCTGATATTTTTTTACGCCTTGTATCTCTTGTGAATTTCGGTGGTAGTTGATGACCGAAGTGTTTTACTTTATAACAACTTCGTATCAAGAACAACCAGTCAAGATCATCATTTTCTATATTACATTTACATCATGATATATTTAATGAGGGAGGCATTCCGATGCTTAGCATATAAGCTAAAATTACATCTATAATGATGAAGAAATCACATCCACTGATGACAAAGTGTGGAAACATGATTGGATGAATATTTTTATTGTCATATCTATCACGCTTTGTAATCTTGCATTAATACTAAAATCACAACCCAGATTGATGAAACTAAATCTGGGTTCTTCTATCTCATTCCCTGGATTTTCCATTATACGAGTCTAACCATGCGGAAAAATGATCTAAAGTGGAACATGGTAGACACTACTTGATTATCAACCAATGATGTAGTCCATTAACAAACATCAGAAAAATCTTGTTTTGTGTTAATGGCTCTCAAGGCACTACAATACAATCTGTATGGTGTGAATGAATGAGTTGAAGTTGAATAGAAAACGTAATATTTCAGTGAGAAACCAATGATAAAAACATGAGAAAAATCATGTTTTATGTTAATTGCTCTCAAGGTACTACACTACAATATGTATGGTGTGAATGAATGAGTTGAAGTCGAACATGAAACATAATATTTCAGTCAAAAACTAATGATAAAAACATGATGCCAAGAACGTGGAAACTTTCCATTGATGTATGCAAGTACCAATGTACTAAAGGCATATTTTGTAAGTCAACTTACTAGATTATGAGCTTATGTCATCACAATGTGACCCATCACAATAGGGCATTGATGTATCTAGCAACAACGACACAAAACGAGTATCATGATTTGAGATAAAATGATACTGATATGGAGTTGGTTCAAGAATGATAGACTTGGAATGAAAAATTACAAGTATCATAGCAAATATCAAATGAATGAGTTCTTGAATTTAGGCTTCTCTGATCCATATCAAATTTTTGAAGATTCTTCGGGGAAAATCACATATAGATACTTGTGACAAAAGTATCTCTATGTGATTTTCACTGAAGAATATTCAAAAGTTTGAATGAGTTTTCTTGAACATATTGGTGACATCGAATTGAGATGGAAGCATTGACCCAAAACCAAGAGTAGAGGATTTGAGATGGTATCATGAATAAAAAAACAAGCAGATTTCTGAACCCAAAAACCACGAAGATGCAGTGGAAGAGTGTCATGTTCAAGGAAATATTGTTGCCATTAATAGGTAGAGTTCCTTGTTTTCCCAACGTTCCCAACCATTTTTGGTCAGTACCTCTTTATTTTTCAACAAGCTTAAGGAGGATAACATATGTTTGATCTGCAAGTTCATCATTTGGATGGATCCCTCTGATTATTTTTAAAGAACCCTGACAACAAGTGGCTCCATCCCATCATGTTAGAAAAGTCCATCATTATTTGATGCTTTCACTAGTTTAATCAAGGTCTAACTAAACTACAAGAAAAAATTTCATTGGTGAGGTTCATTCTTGTGATGAACTTTTAAGGTCCATCACGAATGTCGCATATGGTGATGGTCTTTAAAATTGTGTTCTTGTAAGTGTATATAGTGATGGGCCTTTACACTTTTTCACCAAATCCATTTTTAATGACACTTTTGGTGAGGGTCATTAAAGGCACGTCACTAATTATCTCTTTGGTGACACTTTTGGTGAGGGTCGTTAAAGGCCCATTACTAATTCTCTCTTTGGTGACACTTCTAGTGATGATATTTTATTGACCATCGCCAATGATATTTTTGGTTACTTTTGGTGACGGTCAATAATGCTCGTCATCATTTATCATTCCAATGAGTTTTTTATGACGCTTCATGCCTATGACAGACCTTTGAGGTCCATCACCAATGTCACATATAGTAACGACCTTTAAAAAATCATTGTTGTAAGTGTATATAGTGATGGTCCTTTATGCTTTGTCACCAATGCCATTTTCAATGACACTTTAGGTGAGGGTCGTTAATTTCCCATCACTAATTCTTTCTTTGGTGACACTTTTCATTAGGGTTGTTGAATTCCCATCACTCATTCTCTCTTTACGGATACTTCGAGTGATGATATTTTATTTACCCTGACCAATTCTCTTTTTTGTTACTTTTTGCGACATTAAAAAAATGTTCATCATCATTGATCATTCCAATGATTTTTTGATGATGCTATGTACTTGTTACTATATTCTTTGTCAAAATATAATGATTTAAGGCCATTTTTGTGGAGTATTTTTCATTATTCTTCCAAGGTCATAGTGGTTATAATAGCCATTGAATTTGTTAAGAAGTAATTAGTGTGTACCATTTCCCTCAAGTCATAAGAATATAGTCTTCCTATGAGTCAACACATGATTAGTCTCTATTAGGTTTATTATCTATCAAATTTCATTTAAATAAAGTTCCACTAGTGTGTGTAGGAACTATGTTATTTAATACATAATCAAGCTCTATCAACTCTATTAATGAGAAAGACTGATCACTCCTCAACACTCATGGCACACCTTAACATGCTTTGGAACAATGCATTAACATTCCCTGGCACTTTGCATGTCTTGGAACATCTTTGTATTTAGAACATCTTACCATGAGTATGATCCCAAAGAACATGTTTGTATGCCATAGAATAGCATAGCACTCCCTTATCATTTGTTGGCATTACCTATAGTCCCTAGCATGCCCTAGAACTCCTTGGCATAATATTTCATTGACAAAAAATAGACCTTGGCACATATTGGCGCTTGGAATGTTTTGGAACATATTATTAGTGTGCCTAGCATGCCTCTAAAAGATAAAGTATTGACTTATTAACCCTATTATGTGTTCATTTCCTTTCATTTTATCTTGGTTATTCCTTTTTTTTCCTTGAAATTCCTTGATGCATATTGGCATACTTTGGCACCCTCCACATATTAGAATGTCTTAGTACCTGGAATGCCTTGGCACTATTTGGAACATGTTAGCACACCCCAGAACTACCTAGCACACTCGATTCTTAACATTCCCTGATATTCCTTGGCATGCCTTACCCGCTCTTACCATACCTTGTCACTCCCTCATTGGCATGACAACTAGCACTAATTTACACTTCCCTACAGGCCCTCATAATCATTCACTTCCATGCATTTTGACCAAGTGCTCTGTTGTGTGGTCCTAGTGCTCCCAAACACTCCTCGACATGCATTTGAATGCTCTAGCACACCTCAGCACTCATAAGTGAAGAATGAAACTTGTAACCAATGTTAACGGACTCGGAATAGACAATAAATCGTTGACGAAAAAGAGATAAAAGTTTTAATCAGATTGGGGAAAAATAAGAAAACAATTGAGAAAAAATAAATAAAAAAATTAGTGAATTCAATAAATAAAAATATACACATATTTTGAATTAAAAAAAAAAATCCATTGATATTCAATAAATCCATGTCAAAAAAATTCATAATATCAATAGATGTCCAAAATATCATGAATGAATAAGCGTCTCATATATGTTATGATTCCAAACATGATCCAAAGTACTGAGTCATGACTCCTAACTAGTGACTACATAGAACTAGAAGCAATTGCTTCTAAGATTTTACAAAAAACCACATACTAATTAGAAAAAATCAGAAGCTAAGAGTCTAAGACTCTTAAGAGTGAGAACTAGAAGTGGTTCTGCCCACTCCTCCGCTTGCTTGACTCTCAAAGTTCTTCAAGTCACGTTGGCTTAAAAGATGAGCCTCCTCTAATTGGAGCCAATTTGCTACATTTGTAGTTTGCAAATCTATCTCTTCAAGGTCTATTGGTGAATGATCCAAGCCTATCATTATCATGAGACATTGAAATATGAGTTTAAGTTTTACTTTGAAATTTAAATTTTAAACTTTAAATTCCAAATCAGATTATGAAACCTTTAAATTCAAGCTCGCATCTAGTATTTTCTTATTACGAAATTGTATATTGTAATGCAGAAGTACAAGGTCATTTAATCGATTTTGTGTGAATTGGTTGTGCTTCTTAGAATGTGTTGTCTCAAGTATGCTCCGATTGCACTCACAACCTAAAGCACTGCATGCTTGGTTTAAGATTTGAATGGCAAATATCTTCAAATCTGGCATATCACTACAAAAAAATTTCGACCAAAGACCTAGTAAGTGGCAAGGGTTCGTGAGAAGACGTACTATTTCGAGGAAAACTAGTGTATTTTAGATATGATAGACCTCTAGAATTGGTAGCTATCTTAGAAACAAAAAATCAAAGAAATTTGGGATTTCTGCTATGTATGATCGATAAGAGAGAGGCAAAGGAAACAATCTGGATCTTCTGCTTGACTCCTTGCTTGATCTCTCTCCCCATTAATAGAGGTTGCAAATCCTCTCCTGCTTATCCCGCTTTGAGAATACCTGTAGAGACAAAGTAAAAAAACACCATCAAAGCATCTTTGTCTATTATATCATAAGAATTGTAGAATTAGAAATACAATGAACATACAATGGCATTCACAAATAACAACATTCATAAATACATGATTGTATGGAGGAAAACTCAAATAGATTTATTAAATATGAAGGGATAATTACAACCCAACTGTCTCATCTAGCATCATCCTCCCAGCATCAAAGCCCTCTTGACCTCATGAAAAGCAAGATCACCCAATAATAGAATTCTCCTTCTCAAAGAAAAACTATTAGCACTTCCTTGCAAATTACAAAATTCCAACCTCTAGATCTCTCAGATGAGGGATCCATTTATAGATGTGTGCAAGGGTGCGAGTCATATCTGAGTTTTTGATTAGTGTCATTCCACTTTTTGTTCTTGGTTCCACTTGGATATTTCTTTGATCTTGTTTTCATCCCTGGGTGAACTCAAAGAGGCAAGTATCATAGGAGAAGTTTCTAGAAGATTCCATGAGCATCCACTTGGAAAACTACCTTGGACATTTTTCCATCCTCGCTCATCACACCCTATAGAAGGCCTCATCAGTATGCATTGCACCTAGCTAGTGTAGCAGTCAGTATGCATTGTACCCTGATACTGGAGCAATCAGTATGGTCCTGGTTTGGCCAATTCAGAATGGTTTTTCAGGTGGAAAATTTGGGGAATGATGTAATCAGTTGACCATGATCCTCTAGGGTATAAAACAACACGTTTAGGGGTTAAAGATACCTTTAATTGATCGAAATATAAGATTTGGGTTGGAGTGCCCAAATATGTTTATAACAGTTGCCTCCTAAAGCATGAAGGCACAAATCTTTAATGTTGGGTGAAATTCTTTGTCATGAGGATCTGAGGTTTTCAAAACTAGAAGGTGACGTGTATAAGATATAATACAATACATCATCACAATATAATTTTCATGATCTAGTTGAGGTGAGCATTACCATGCTCAACTTTATAAATTCATTTCATGTACATAGAAAAGATAGTCATTTGCATGTGCAGACTGATGATTTTTTCAAATGTAGAGTCATCATCCGTTGTTTGGATGCCCATCTGTGGAACTTTTGTGTACATTTGATGTCTTTATATCCCTAAATAAGTCATACCCTGGATGGATGAAACTAGATCTGGGGTCTTCAATCTCATTCAATCTTCGGTCAAAGTACAAGTCGATCCATGTGAAGAGATGTTTTGAAGTCAAACATAGAATGGCATCACCTGATTACCAGCCAATAATGTAAGTTGTTAATATATGTGAGAGGAATCACCGATAATGATAATGACCCTCAAGGTACTATAGTACAGTTCACATAGTGTTAACATATGATCCAATTTCAAACACCATGCAAAATATTTTGGTCGAAGGCCATTAATGTTGACCTATCTTGGGAAGTGAGAAACTTGCTACTGATGCATGCAAGCTTCAAAGTACTGAAAGGTTTGTTTCTAAGTCAACTTCTTGGATAATGAGCTGATGTCGATAAGTAGTGACCCATCATAGGAGAGCCTTAATGTATCCCACATTTACGAAACGAAATGAAGCAAATGGCTTTCTGGAGGTGAAAATGATCTGACGACACAAGGTTCAAGAATGGCGATCATGAAAAATAGAGGGTGAAGGTATTGTAGTGGATGAGGCATTAACTGCATGGTGGTTTCTAAACTAAATGAATTCTCTTGAACATATCGGTGACACTAAAATGGATTGGTAATGTTAACCCTAAATGATGGATGGTGTAGATGACCAATGGTGAAATGACCGGTGAATAGAATAACCAAACCCAACTCAATCATGGTGATGGAGTGAAAGTGTCATGTTCAAGAGCGACCTGCTATCATAAAATTATTCAAGTTTTCTTCCCCTTTTTCCCCAGTCATTGCTGACTAGTACCTCTTTATTTTTGTCAAGCTTGAGGAGGATAACATATCCTTGTTCTATAATTTTCCCTTCGGGAAAAACTGTCACTACATTTTAGCGAGTCTAACGACAGTCAAACTCATTCTTGCCTAGGTGGACAAGTTCATCGCTATTGTTTTAAGGAGTTTAATGACAAAGACAACTTGATCCTTTTCATGTTTAGAGAGTTTGAAAAGGGATGAAAAGGAAACTCCAATAGTTATTTTTCGTAGCATAATCCCTTAAGTCTAAAAAACGATAAAATAATACAAAAGGGATGACTTTTCTATGACTTTAGCAAGTTGAAAAAAGACAAGCACTCGAACGTTTTCATGAGATAATCTCTCAGGTCCAAAAAAGATTAAAATATACAACAGGGATGGAATTTCGATTAATTTAACGTGTTGGAAAAGCCAATAATTCGAAAACCTTTTCATATTTAATGAGTTTGAAAAGAGTTTAAAGGTGACTGGTTTTTTAGGAGCGAGTGGCGTTTAGGGTAGCAACTGGTTCCGGGTAAGCTTTGAACTTCTCAAAACATGGTGATGTGAAGAAGTTGGCTAACTGGACCACTCGTCGCAGTTGTTACTCAAAGGGTAAAAGATCAAGTGGAAGTGTTTGATCGGCCAAAAGAATGGAGGTGATGGCAGAAGACAACCAAGTCTCAAAAGGATGATATCATGGCAATCACAAAGGTTGTTTACTAAAGGCGGGTTTATTTTTTAACAATCTTGAACCTTGCGGTAACATATGCTCAAGGGTAGGTTTATTTTTTAACAAGCTTAAACCATGCGACAACATGCTTAGTTTTTAGATTTTCTTTTCATGTAAGCTACAAATGACAAAACTTGAAAGGACAAAGCTAGAAAAAAAATAAAAAGCTAAGGAACAACTGAGGTTAGGTAGGATAATTTCATTAGCATTTAGACAAAAGACTTCCTTTGCTTTGTTTGCAAAGTAGACAAAGGTGAATGGTGTGTTAGACCAATCACCTAACCTAAGAAGTTAAAAAAGCTAAAAAGCTAAAAAGGCTAGAAAATGAAATTTAAAAAAGTTGCATGCCCTGAGCATGATGAAAATGAGAGTGTCTTAGTAACCATATGGAAATCATTGTGGTTAAGGAGGATGGTTTTGGTTAGCAATTAGACAAAACACTTCCTTCGAAAACACAATAACAAAACACTTCCATCGCTTCGTCCATGTAGTGGACAAAGGTGAATGTTGTGGGATGGCACTTCCAATCACATAATCGACAAGGAAACTTATCTTTTCAGCTCGGTTCATATCAAGATAGATAAGATTGCATGCCCCCTAAGCTTCATTACATTCACTGGACTACTCCTGGAAATTAGGAAGATGTAATGAAGGTTGAAGAGACATTCTTGACACAAGAGGACAATTTAGGGATGATGATTGACTTGGAGCTATGCTTGAACCAGGGAATGAAAGCTGGTCAACAGTGACAATTTTGCCTTCATGTGGTAAAAAAATCACTGAAATGAGTGTTGAAACAATAGCTTCCATGTTATAAACATAGTCACATCCAAGGAGTAGATTGTAATCTAACAGTCCTTCGACTACCATCACATTGAAGTGAACAATTTAACTTCTCTAAGTTATGGGTAACTTAAGAAGGACCCCTAATGGTCGACTAGTTCCTTTGTTGAAGCCTGAGAAATTGTGTATGGCAGGCATAAGCGATGGTGAACCAAGTGCTTTTAAAGAAATTGAGGAAAGGATACTCACTGATTCCCCTTCATCTATGATAGTACCAAACACGAACATTTTGTAAACTTTTATTATGATTCAAAATGTTACATCAGAAGGAAGGTGAGATATTTCTAGTCGATTCCAGTCAAAGGAAGTGACTAGACTACTTGGATGGGGTATCGAATAAACGATTTAAATAACCCCTTGAGTAGTGAGAACGGGGTGGTTTTCTTCCTATTGTGAAGTGATGGGCAGATTTCCCCCATGTTCATTAGACTTTGAAGTGATAAAAAGAATTTGAACGATATCATTCTCACTCTCTTGAGGATGTGTATGATATTCTGAAGGTAAAACTGGGTCGACTGCCATTTTAACCTGTGGACTTTGGTCTGGTATGGACTGAGAAGATTCACCTTAAATGATAGTTGTTTCAACCGATGGTTGAGTTATGTCAGTCAGATTTTCAATTAGTAAAGGATTTGGGGAGAGCTTCCTGTATCCAGGTGGAAGTCATTGCAGTGAAGCAGGACAATTATGAAAGACTCCTTTGGATTCATCGAAAAAAGGATAACAGGGAAGGGTATAGTCCCCTTCACATAACTTACATTAAATTTGGACCTTTCTTTTCTGCCCATTATTACTAGTTGATGGTGTGTTGTCCACATGATCACCAGAGGTTGATGACATTGTTTGTTGCGAACGAGGGAGGGGACCATTCTCTCAAGATCCAAGGAATGCACAAACATTCTCCGTGAAGATGGTCTCATCTACAAATTATGCGCCCCCTTCCTTGACTGAATTTTTCTTATTTTCCTTCCCTTTCCTCTTCTTCTAAGTCACCTGGTTACTAGTATCACTATTTTCACCAAGTGAAGAGGAAGAAGGGGAGGGAGAAAAAAACGAAGAAGAAGGTGAAGGGTCAACTTCAGTATCAACTGGTTCCTGATTCGATTTCTAAGGAATCATGGTATTATGAAGGACATAGATTGAGAATAGCCATACTCGCAGGCCAATTGTGATTCCTATAAGGGAGAATGTAGCCATATACGGATCACCAATATTTCCCCAAGAATAAAATGGACTAGGATTTCGTTCGATATGGATTCCTTGATTGGTGGACTCCATTATCTCAACATAACATGAATGAAGGAATGGAGATATTAATCCGAATTTAATAAATTGTAATGAAGCTTTGACATAACTTTTCTTTTTCAATTTTTAAGAGTTGAGAAAAAGCTAAAGATGACTCTAGTCACCTTCGATTTCTAATGAGACTAAAGTGACAAGTGCTTAGATGGACCTTTTCTTTTAAGGAGTCGAAAAGTAACGAAAGTGACTACTCTGGAAATCTAGACAGAAGGATTACCAAACTGATCGCAAAACTGCAATATACACCTTGGTGATAAATTAAAGAGAAATTACCAAGGACTTATGTACGACAATCAATCTTTCTGAATGTTGTGTTCAATGCATTACGATCGATAGGGCGATAGAAATTGCCTCCTACAGATGAAGGATGTAAGCGTATTGTGGTATCCCAATATATACTCGATGGTACGAGTAGCACAATTCAATGATAGAATTTGTCATATAAAAGAGGAGGAATCACCTAACCTTCGATGAAAACGATAATTACTAGATTTTACAATGCTAGAACACATATCTATCCTAGACCTCTAGATGTCTTGCGTTAGGTTCCAAAGTGTTATTAGGTTCATTGAGATTTATTTTAGAGTTGATCTTGTTTAAAGGTTTGTCTTTCAAAGGTTCACCACATGATGTTGATTTCAAATTCCTAAAAATGCAATCTACTATGATAAGCAATCATTGTTTGTTTTGATAAATGAAAATCCTAGCTACTAGGGAAAGAAAATTACGATTCTTTCAAACAAGGAGCAAAGAACACACTCTAAATGCACTTTCCTAAATAATTTTTTTCACACAAGCTAAATGAAAATGCAAAATGCATGTATTTTTTTTCCATTCTAGTAATGTGAGAAATGTCAAAAAGGAAAACTAAGTATAGATCTTAAATATTTCACTCAAAGTGACATTTCGACAATTTCTTTTTCAAAATAGAAAGGAAGACTGAATGAAACTTTTTAATTTCCAATAGAAAATTCTTTCTACATTTCGAATAACAACAAATCAAATCAAATACATGACAAAAATTTCAATCGACTATTCAAAGAAGGGAGACTCGATGGCACTTCTCTTTTTGACACAAAATAACAGTTATGACACTTTTGTACCAAAACGATAGATCGATTTAAGAAAATTTTCAACAAAGGATTGTAAATGATGGGAAAATACATAAAAACATTTACTAATCCTAATAAATGGATGTTGATCTATGAAAAGCAAGCAGGATTCATTAATGAGGTATTGTTTATAAGCAGCAAATCAAATAAACAGAGCTGAAAACAAAAAAAAACACCTAAATTTCAGGGAGGGAAATTGGCTCAGTCAGTCATCACACCTAGGCTTCCCAAAAATAGGGATGAATCACACCTTTAAAGCTTAGGAGGTGTGATGCATACTATTTGACAGTGAAAGACAGTGTGATGGGCTAGGGAGCACAACTGAGGTGGGTTTTGGCTCAAAATTGTAGTTGATATAAGTGATTTAAGCTAAGCTATGATGGACAGTAGAGAGAAAAGTACAGAGGAATGATCTTGGGAGGCTACTGAGCTACCACAAGGGCATCTAGAATTCTTGTAATTCAAATGCTTAGTTCATAAACTAAACGAAAGATTGACTGAAGCAACATTCATCTACTATGCACTTGCAGAGCAAGAGAAGTTCGAAGGCTATTTGGCTAACTTCAGGCTCCGTCTATAGCTTACAAATCAAACAAAAATAAAAAACAATGATCTATTCAATCCATAGGAGAGTCGCCATTTTGTTTCTGGGAAAACTACTATCTTTTTTATCTACTAACCCTCTTGGATTGGCAGCTATCCTAGAAGCAAACAATCAAAGAAACGCGGGATTCCCTCTATGTATGAGAGATAAGAGAGAGGCAAAGGAAGCAACTTGGATCATCTGCTTGACTCCTTGCTTTATCTCTGTCCCCCTTGATACAACGTGCAACTCCTATCCTACTTATCCCACTTAGAGAATACCTACAGAGACAAAGTAACAAAACACAATCAAGGCATATTGATCTATCATATCATAAGCATTGCAGAATAAGAAATACAATGAACATACAATGGCATTGGAAAATAACAACATTCACAAAGACATGATTGTATGGAGGAAAACTCAAAGAATTTTACTAAATATGAAGGGAGAATTACAACTGAACTGTTTGATCCGGCATCATCCTCCCAGCATCAAAGCCCTCTTCACCTCTTGAAAAGCAAGATCACCCAACAATAAAATTCTCCTTCTCAAAGACAAACAATTAGCACTTCCTTTCAAATTTCAAACTTCGAGCCTCCAAATCTCTTAGATGAGGGATCCATTTATAGATGTGTGCAAGGGTGTTAGTCATCTCTGGGTTTTTTATTACTGTCATTCCACTTGTTGTGCTTGGTTCCACTTGGAGATTTCTTGGATCTCTTACTCATCCCTGGGCAAATTCAGAGAGGCAAGTGTCATAAGAAAAGTTTCAAAAGATCCATGAGCATCCACTTAGCCAACTGCCTTGGACATTTGTCCATCCTCGCTCATCACACCCTACAGAAGGCCTCATCAGTATGCATCACACCTGGCCAGTTTAACAGTCAGTATGCATCACACCCTGACAGTGGAGCAATTAGTATGGTCCTATTTTCGCCAATTCTGACTGGTTTTTCAGGTGGAACTTTTGGGGAATGATGTAATCAGTTAACCATGATCCTTTAAGGTATGAAACAATACTTTTAGGGGTTAAAGAGACCTTTAGTTTATCGGCATATAAGATTGGGGTTGTAGTGCCCAAATATGTCTATAACACATACCAAATACTTAATAGTAAAATCTTAATAAAAGAAAAAAATTAATAAAACATTTAACATACAAAATAAAGTTTAAACAAATTTAATGAACTGATAAAGTCTTAAAGCCTCAAAGAGTACCTGGCAACACCTTAGACCTTTCTCATATAACAGTGGTATAGGAAAATAATTTAGGTGGTGCTCTATAATAGTATAGTTGGGAAAAGACATGACTTTGAAATTCTGGATCAGGGGAGCACCTTTCCATGCATGTCATAAGTCCTCTGTGAACCTCCCCATCCTCATTAAATTTGCCCTTATCATAAAAATATTATGGGTTTGAGTAGTACCTAGCATCATGTAAGGAGGAATGCAATTTCTTATCCCAATGTGCATAAATAATGTCCCAAAGAGGTATATACTTTTCCTCGTCATCCCCATGTCTTATTTTGATGACATCCTTTGCGAGATCCATCACCTCATAAATGTAACCCATAGCGATATTGTCACCATGATCCATCCTGAAAGTTCAAGCTTTCAGATTTAAATTAATATGAAACATTTAAAATAAAAATAAGCTTGGAATGAAATTGAAAAAGAAAGACTTGAAGTACCTAAGAACTCTAACAACGGACTCCATCATAGCAATAATATTTTCGACATCTTTCCAAAAACCATCATTAAATAGAAATTCCATAAATTTAATGCGTTCAAGGGTGTTAGAATTTTTATATTCCATCCACTCATGTCCCAAGGACATCCTCTTCAGATTTATCTTTTGTTCAACAACAAATTGCAAATATAGGAAAGTTGTTGCAAATCTAGTCACTGCAGGTCGAATAATTTCTTTACCTTCAATGTATTTTCTCATGGCCTTTAGGACAATAATGTGGTTGTATAGGTATTTGGTTATAGATTTTTCCTTCTCCACAACCTCATGTATCCATTGAAGCTTACAAATGTCCTCAATCATTAAATCTATGCAATGGGCAACACAATAGGTCCAAAAAATGGTCGGGTGCCTAATCTCAAAAGGTCTACCAGCAACCATAAAATTAGCTACATTTTTGCTGACAATTTGTACAAAATGTTCTTCTCCCACTTCTCGAATGACTTCCTCCATCATTTTACAAATAAGTTGTGCAGTCTTAACCTTTCTAAGGCATTCACTGATTTGAGAAACATTGTACCTACCGGACAAGATACAAGGAGATTTATTAAAGTTATATTCCTTTGGTTTATCCATCCATCACTCATGATCGTGCACCCTATTTCTACCCTTGATGAACAAAACTCAAATAGCATAAGCATGGCATGTTTAATACTTTGTAATAGAAAATTTGTCATAATGATCTCTAATGAAGGAGAGTTGAACCCTAGACTTGCAAAAACAACTGCATCAATCATAGCTTGCCAATAAGGACTTATAACATAGTGGAAAGGTATGTCAGAATAGTACCAAAATTTAGCAAAGGCCTTCCCTACCTGACTATGGATATTTTTTTTCCAATCAGTGGTATCCAAGGTAGGTTGGGAACTGGGTTTTGTGCGGGGAGAAAAAAAGGTGTTTATGTTTCCACCTCCAATGTTGAACATAGGAGGATTCATTTGGCCTTGAGTTTGACTTGGACCTGGAGGCGTTTGTGGGAAACTTGGGTTCTGCATTAAGGATTTAACAGAGGAGATGATAATGGGGTAGTGGAAGAAAAATTGTCAGCTTGAGGAGTTCTTATTTTTTTTTTTTCCTTTTTTTCTTTGCATTATGTTGACCCAACATATCAATGGGCAAGGTTGATTGGTGTTTGACATTTTTATCAACATGTTTGCATAGACCTATATCATGGATCCATATTTGTGTAAGGTCATACTTGAATCTATAAATTCCTCCTCGAGATTTCACATTGCAAAATTTACAAAGGAGCTTAGGGTCTCCAAGAAGCTTTTCACAATAAGCCCAAGAAATGTCCTTCTCCCTCGACATTGTTTCCTTTTGGACTTCCGTTTAAATTGTGGCTTCCTTTTAGATTTGGAGTTGTGCCTTCTATATAATTTGGCTCCTGTAAAATATAATAAAAAATTAAAATTAAAAATTCTATATATAACTTCTTACAAAAGAGGGTTGGTTTTAGAGGATGTGAGGTTTTGCTAGGGATCAAAGAGGTGTCCGTCTAGCAACACAAGTACATTTTGACCTCATATATCATTATGACCTTGAAACACAATTAGGTATATATGAGGAAATGCTACCTAAAGGAAATATTATCAACATATATTGCATTTTAATCTTGATTTTCCATGTTCGTATAGCATAAGACAACTGAACCAATACATCAATAACAGATTCTGGAAGAACAAAAACATCCAAAGTTGTGAATCCATGGTTAAAGTCTTTGAATTCTCCAAGACATCGACCAAGGAAGGAATGCTTGATGATTTGGTCGATGCTTGTTATGAAACTATTTCTTAGTTCATTTTTTAAATCTATTTAAGCCCCATTTATAGGGTTGAAAAGTAATAACCAAAGGAATACGTTCAACATTTGATTTATAAACAGTGAAACTTGAAACTTGCCATTGAAAACGACATTGAAACTTCAATATAGTAATATACCTTTTATTTAAGGCAAGTGCCAATGTACCTTTATTGTTGAATAGTGAAGTGGCTAAGCCTAAAGGTAACACACACTGAAGGTGATGTGCGACTACTCGAGGGTCGATATGATGTATTGATAGAGCACACGTTAGTGACTACCTGATATGGAATCTGGACTTAGGCTCACCTTGGTGGTTCCCTTATACTAAGTCTGGACTGTGTAATAGTGGGTAGTGATTGATTAATGGAGGTCTCAACATATGAGATTTGGGCCTGAGAAACAAGAAATACATTTTTGAACGACTTCCATATAGTTTTTAGAAATGAAACATACCTAAACTTGAAATACTTGCATTTCCCATGAGTTAAACTTGGTCAACGTGAGTTTGACTCAAAAATATTTATATCTGACCATTTAGAGAGTGAGCAGATTTTGACTCGTGATTAATCATGATTGATCAGTGAGTCCTCTTTCACTACTTGTAACTGAACTCTGAACTAAAAATAGGAGATCTTACAGTTGAAACTAATGGTGAATTTTCTAAACTGAACTTGGCCCATTCAATCATGAGTCCTCTTTCACTACTTGTAACTGAACTCTGAACTAAAAATAGGAGATCTTACAGTTGAAACTAATGGTGAATTTTCTAAACTGAATGTTATGAAACCAGCTCACAAAAAGATAGAAATGAGAGATCCACGCCTTAGAATTCAGCCTCTTCGAGGGGGCAACCTCCTTTACATTACATAAATGAACAATTCTTGGATGATTCAAATGACAAAAACCTCCTTTCTATATATAGGAGCCTAAGGAGTCACAATATAAACCAGCCGACCTAACAATAATAATATAAAGCCACAAAAATAACAATAGAGGGATTCTATGGGGCACAGTAATAACAATATGGGCAATAGGGGCACAACAATATTAATAAGGGGTATAACTATAATAGTAATTGGGTAATCACTAGTATTATAGGGACCCAACATGCCCCTCGCCTTCAAAAAAGTGTTGTCCTCAACGCTTGAGTAGTTCTGGATACTTCTGCATAAAATTCTCATCCTCCCATGTGGAATCTTCAGCGGATAAGTTCTTCCATTTGATAAGATCTGAAATTGATCGATTTCGTAGCTGTCGAGTTCTTGTTTCTGTGACTGCTTCTGGTTCCAATATAATTTTTCCTTCCTCGTTAATTTCTGGCAATATTGTTTGAACTGGTAGCTTGTCGCCTATAACCTTCTTTAACATGAAACATGGAAAACTGGGTGCAATTGAGAAGCTGTAGGAAGCTCTAATTTGTATGCCATAGTACCAATGTTTTGTAATACCTTGTATGTACCATAATACTTTGGTGATAGTTTATTATCCTTCTTAGCTTGCTTGAGGGATATTTTCTTATATGTTTGTAGCCGTAGGAATACCCAATCACCTACAACAAAACTTCTTTCACTGCGATGTTGATCTGCCTGTTGTTTCATTCTATTCTGTGCCAACACGAGGTTATCCTTTAAGAGTTGGAGGACTTGTTGTTGATGTTCGATGTGATGTTCCACTGCTGAACCTTAGAATTTTCTCTTAAATATGATGTGATGGATGGTGGTTGATACCCATAAAGTGCCTTAAATGGGGTAATTTTTGTTGTTGTATGGAAGGAAGTGTTATACCACCATTCAGCCAGAGGCAACCATTTGGCCCATTGTGTCTGTTTATCAGATACAGAGCAACGAAGATATCCTTCCAAACATTTGTTTACTATCTCAGTTTGCCCATCAGATTGAGGATGATAAGATGAGCTATGAGCTAACTGAGTACCAAGACAAGAAAATAATTCTGTCCAAAAATTTCCAGTGAAAATGGGATCTCTGTCACTTACAATAATCTTTGGGTTTCCATGTAGCTTTTGAATTGTTTCCATAAATGCAGTAGAACTGTATTGGCTTTAAATGGATGTGATAATGCACAAAAGTGTGCATACTTGGTAAGTTTGTCAACTACCACCATGATGACACTCTTTCCCTCAGACTTGGGTAAACCTGTGATAAAATCCATTGAAACCTCCTCCCAACATTGGCTTGGAATGGATAAAGGTTGTAATAGACCCGGTGTCTTAATTGTTTCAACTTTATTTTGTTGCAAACCAAACATTCTGCTACAAACTTTTGAAATATCCGATTTAAGGCCGTCCCAAAAAAATTCCTTCTTAACCCTGTGGTAAGTTTTTAAAAATCCTGAGTGCCCTCCTGAGGGAGAAGTGTGCAATTCCATAAGAATCTTTTGTTTTAGTTGGGAATTCTTATAGAGGTATAAGCGATGTTTGTACCATAAGGAATCATTTTTCCAGCTAAATGTATCAGACGTACTGTAATCTTATTGTAACTTTCGAATAAGTGCACAGTTCTTCGTCCATTTTCCTTCTCCCTGCTTCATATCCAATCTGATTGGATAATAGAAATGGCACACAACAATGCTTCCACATCCTCATCCTTTCTTGAGAGTGCATCTGCCACCACATTTTGCTCCCTTTTTTGTAGATGATTTCAAAGTCATAACCCAACATCTTTGTGACCCACTTTTGTTGCTCTTCAGAGGATAATCTTTGTTCTAAAAAGTATTTAAGGCTATCATGATCCGTTTTTACCTTGAAGTGTCTTCCCATTAGGTAGGGTCGCCATTTCTTAAGTGCATGGAGTATTGCCAACATTTCCTTCTCATAAATGGCTTTGTTTAAAAACTTTCCGTTGATTGGACGACTTTCAAAAGCAATGGGTCTTTCATCTTGCATTAGAACAACACCAATTCCATTTCCTGAAGCATCACATTCCACAATAAAGGGTTTTGTGAAGTCCGGTGTAGCTAAGACCGGTGCTTGGCACATTGCCTCTTTAAGATGTTCAAAAGCCTTTGTTGCTTCCGGAGTCCATGAAAATGCATCTTTCTTCAATAATGTTGTTAGAGGTGCTGCTATTCTCCCATAATTCTTAACAAACTTGCGATAATACCCTGTGAACCCAAGAAGTCCTCCCAGATGCTTTATGGATGTGGGAATTTTCCATTCCTTAATGGCTTTAATTTTGCTAGGGTCTACCTTAACTCCTTCATGAGATACAATATGACCCAAATATTCCACCTCCTGGACTCCAAAGGAACATTTGGATCGTTTTGCATATAATTGTTTCTCCTCCAATAGTTGTAGCACCCTGTCAACATGTTCAACATGATCCTTCCAAGACTTGCTGTAGATTAGTATATCATCAAAAAATACTAACACAAATTTTCTAAGGAATGGTTTGAAAATTGAATTCATCAAACCTTGAAATGTTGAAGGTGCATTGGTAAGGCCAAAAGGCATGACCAAAAATTCATAATGACCCTCATGAGTTCTAAATGCTATTTTCGGAATATCTTTAGTCTTCATTCTAATTTGATGATATCCTGAACGAAGATCCAACTTGGTGAAATAAATTGATCCATGCAATTCATCCAGTAATTCATCAATGATAGGAATGGGAAACTTATCTTTAATAGTGAGCTTGTTTGAGCCCCTTATTAATCTGACACATGT
>APFE030401222.1:0-14480 GCA_000404065.3 Pinus taeda | reverse complement strand
ACAATGCATTTCAACACCAAGAAGAAAGTATAACATCTCATGAAATGCAGCATGAATATCAGCAGGGGTTTACTTATGAAAACCATGTTTCATCCTTTGATATAAATGAGAGGATGCTACAAACTTGCCAAGATTTTGATCACAATGAGTATGAAATTGATTGCAAATACCAAGGAAAAGTACTGGAAGATAGCTGTTATAACCCTCAGGCAGAAGAAAATATGGTTCATGTTTGTAATTCCTTGCAGCAACTTACATCAAAGAATGATCTTTATAATGAAGAAAATTACATTGTTTGTGGGCATCATGTAGAAAGGCAGTTGGATAGCACATCAAAGGGGTCTTGTGTGGTTGAGAATCAGTTGTCTGAAGAGGTAGAGTGTTATGATGATCATCAAAATAATCATGTCTTCTTTGACCCTATAAGTGAATACATGGCAAAGCTTTGCATACCAGTAATTCATTTTCATTTGCATTATGAAAATCATATACATTATAAGTTGATTTGGTCATATCATTATCATGGTTATTTTGAAGTTGAATGTAGTCAAGAGCCTCCAATATCAGAAAGGACAATTGATTGGCTTTATTGGAAATATCATGTTGCCTGACCTAAAGTGGAAATTGCAGCTAGTAGGTAGGTAGGAAAATGCAAATAAGCTCAAGGTTGACTGAGCATTTTTCAGTAGATGTAGTTCTCTCTCTCCTACAGTGATCATCAAGCTTAAGCCCAAGGTGAAGGCCCAAGAAGCTTAAAGGGGATGATTTTCAAATAAATTTATATTTACAGTAATGGATAAGGCACTGGACCTGCGAGTTCTTAGTGTACCGCAAGGGCACACTATCCCAAGTGGAGCCACTGTTATCACTGAAATATTTCAAAGGAAAAGGGTAAGGTAAAGGTTAATTGATCCTGGACATATTCATGAGATCTTGGTCGTGTTCATACAATTGACATTTGATACAATTCTTAGTTTGTGCAAACAAACTCATGGTGGCAAAGATCAGAAATCTTCATCAAAATCAAGTGAGGCAGTTCCTAAATTAAGCAAGGAAAGACACATCAGATGGATTAATAATAGGCTCAGACCCAGCATCAAAGTGATGAAGAGGCAAATTGAAGACTTGGAGATTTAGCTAAGTAAGCGTGAAGGACATCCTTAGCTAAAAGAAATCACATAGCAAAGTAAGGCTAAGTCCTAATTTTGATAAATTTCCTTTGAAGTAATTTTAAAAGGATGGTGTTTATGTCAGTTTTGAACAACCTCATGGTATATGGGAAATTCATTTCAATATAAAGAGGCTCAAGATAGTCGAATTTGCAATAAACTGTGTTTTTGAAATTACACAGCAGTTTCGTAGCGCGCTACGAAACTACTGTAGGTGCATATTATGAATTAGTGGACCAATTTTGTGAGACAAAGAGAAATCTTTTCAAATGGGAATCTCTGCAAAGGATCATTTCAAATGGGAATATCTGCAAAGGATCATTTACAAATTGTCAACATTCAGCAAGGGCAAACAAGTAGAAGAAGGACACCTTTGAACTCTAAGCTATATGTTATAAAGGTGATCATTATTTCATAACTTGTTTTTACCAGTCAACTTCTAGAAGAGGTCCTGAGCAGTTGAAAGCTCATATCTGAAAAGTGAAAGAGGTTTTCATTCCTAAGATACTGAAGTACAAAAAACTCTTCCACTTTCTTCAAGTCCATTACTATCTGGGAGAAATGATGGACCAAAGTTGCGCTACGAAACTGCTATAGGTGCAGTTTTTCACATGCATATTTCTCAGTTTTACACCTGTTCTTCAAGGATCGCTTTTGGATAGATGGAGAATTATTTTACAAAACCAAGAGAGGTTTTTGTTCTAGATATCCTGGAATACAAAAACCTCCTTCAGTTTCCTCAAATACATCATGTGTTTGGAGAAATTAATGATCAAACATTGCGCTACGAAACTGCCGTAGGTGCAAGTTTTTCACAGACATATGTCTCTGTTTTACACCTGTTTTCCAAAGGCACATTATGGGAGGTAGGGACGGTTTTTTAAACAAACAAGAGAGGTTTTTGTTCAGCATGGAGTATTTCACAAAATCCTCCTTCATTTTTTCTAAATACGGGTTTTGGGAGAAGTTATGAGCTCTGTTCCAAGACCCATTTTTCAGCCAGAACAGAGCAAGGGACAGTCTCCTAGTTTCTAGGAACATCAAGGATCGATTATGGACAGCTGGAGACGTATTTTAAAACACCAAGAGAGGTTTTTGTTATAGAAATCCTGGACTACAAAAACCTCCTTCAGTTTTGAAAAATGTGTCATGGATGAGGAGATAAAGGCTCTGTCCCACGTGCCATTTTCAGGGATCCTAAACCTAAAAACATGGAAACATGTTCCCTAATTTCTAGGGTTTTTCTTCAGCAGTCAGATGACCACGTGGGAGGCTTCATCAAATTCGACTTCATGGAGCGTTAGGTGTCAAAGAATGCTTTAAATATTTAGATAAGGTTGTTGTAATCATAATAAGGAGTTACACTCCTAGTTGTATTAGGTCTCTAGGACTCCTAGTTAGGTGTCATTTGCATTTTATAGTTAGTTTTAAGTATCATTAGGTGTCATAGTAGTATGAATTCGAATTCACCTCATGCTTGAGGAGGAATATCAGTTATGTAAAGAGCTCTATATATATAGCTGAAGCATCAATGTAATCAAGGTTGGAAATTTGACAGCAGAAGTACTGTTTAAGCTTATGTAAAGACCATTTTCAGTAATACAAAGCATCTACTTTTCTTCTCAGGATTCATGAAGGATTTGTCATGTTCAAAATATGTGTTTTGTTCTTCCCTTAATGTCTTTTTCAGTTGCATGGATGCATAATCACTCAGAATTTACTGATTGTGCTCTGACTTCCTGTATGCATGTGTGAACTGTGGTTTCATGTAAGTTGTATTCTGAACATTTAAATGCTAAGTGCCCTGACTTCTATGCAAAGGTAGTGTCATTGTTTACAAAAGCTTGATTGAATCCATAAGCCCAATGGGAACTTATAAAATGTTTATCCAACCACTATATTTGTCTATGTTGCTACATCACAAGAGTTAGCCATCTTATCATTAATCAAAATCATTAATCCTTTGAGAGAGCCCTCTCAGGCTAAGGAGGCTAAGCCTTAGTCAAAAGCTTGGTTTGAAATAGTTACTTAGAGTCATCCTGACCAGCAGCCTATCAGGCTTGATTTTGAGATAACAAAGAGCATGAAGATTCATGTTGTGAATTAGATGAAGAAGAATCCAAGTTTGAGAGGAAGCTAAAGAGAGACTGAGACAAATATAAACGTAAGTTACCCTTTAAGTTCTTTAATTTCTGAACAATTGGTCACTATGCTTCCAAGTGTCCTGAAAAGGAGAAGAATGAATATGATCCTAGAGAGAAAATTAGGAAATTACAAAAGGAAAGGAAGAAGGATAAGAAGAGGAGTCTCTATACCCAAGAAGAAATCTCATCTGAAAGTGAAATAACCAATCCTTTGATGAGGAAAAATATGATGAAATTCCAAAAGCATTCATGCTTATGGCTATAGACAATCTAGAAGTGGAAGCTATCAATTTTGATGGAGAGGAGGCTGAGCTAGAATTAGAAGGAGAGATGGTTAGCATACTTGAAGAGATTGAAGGGTTGAGAAAGAAAAATAAAAAAATAAAAGTTTCTTATCAAGGATAAATTTGAGGCCATTGAACCTCTGCGCTTGCAAATCAAAGAAGACAAGAAGATTCAAGAGACAAACAAACAACTGAGTGAGAAAAATGAAGCTTGTGAAAGGCTTCAAAGAGAATTTGTTTTGCTGGGAAAAGAGTTAGAAAAGGAAAATAATCACTTGAGCTTCAATTAAAAGTTTAGGAAGGGGACTAATAATTTAAATGAGCTTCTGGAAGTGCAACGAGTCTCCACAAATCGAAATAGTCTTGGATATGGGGTAGAATCAAGCTCATCAACATCATTAAAATGTAAGAAGCTAATTACCTTTGTACACACAACTAGAAATGGTGACAACAAAACAAGAAAATTATGCTCGACACAGGAACACGGAGATGAAAGTCGCACACAATCCAATAATTAGTCAAAGACAAATCAACATAAACATAATGAAAGGAGGAATTTTACTCAGCAAAAGACAAATAACACTGAAGGAGAAAATTGAAATGCAAAGAAAACAACCCAACGAATGTTAAAAAATCATTTTTCTCTTAGGAATGATGGGATATTTTCAGACTATAGATTTACATGCACCAATTCTAGGCACAAGGAAACAAATTGCAAAGTCAATTTATCTTGTAGACAACTCAGGCCAAGAATAAGAAATTATCAACCAATCAGATAGAGGATGACCCATCAATAACAATCCATTTAATATTTTGAATAATTTGACTCAACGATTTAACTGTCAAAATTTTGGGCATAGAGAAATAAATTTCAGGCTTACTAACAATAAGAGGCCTGATCTAGTTATTGAAAAAACAAGTTAGGAGCCCAAAGTCTAGAAAGAAAAGGAGAATTCATAGAAATGTAACATTGTTTTGTATGCTCAAAATGAAGGAAGTCATTGGTATGTTGACAATGGTTGTTCTAGACACATGTCATGAGACAAAAGTAAGTTTTTGACACAGAAACCTGTGGAGAAAGGTAATGTGACCTTTGGTAAAATACACTTGGTAAGATTGTTGGAAAATGAGTTGTCAACCTATCCAATGGCAGAGTTAAAGCCAAAAATATGTTGGATGTTGATGGGAAGAAGCATAATCTACTTAGTGTGTCTTGGATGTGTGACCAAGGCTATGATGTGATTTTCAAATCTAAGAATTATCAAATAAAGTTTGTAGGCATTGGAGAAGTTGCATCTGAAGCTGTGAGACATGTTAGTGTCAGTCTTTCCAGCCTTCCTCCAGTGATCAAATATGCTCTTACAAAGTGGTTTTAGAGTATTAAGGTCAAATTTTGTCTTTTCAAAGAGTTTTCAAGCAAAATTTGGTCACTAGGCATTAAGTCTAGGGTTTGTTTTCACTCCTTCTAAAGTTGCCCAAATGTCAGTCTATGTCATCATTCATCTGAGTCTATCATCATTCATAGGGTTGTCATTATCATGTCAATGTCTAATGAGTCATTTTACATCTTGTTCATGCTTCAGTTGTGCCTTGGCAAGTTCATTTACCTCTCCTAGGGTTTTGAAGCCAATTTATCTTGGACGGACAAATCATCAGCAAAACGTGTATCCAGATGTTCATACACCTTCCCCTATCCTTAAAGTATCTTATCAAACACTTCCCATCCCTGAGATCCCCCAAATTCTTCATTTTTCCACAAACCCTAGTTTCTAGCTACAACCTGGCAATTTTCTAGGTTGGGCCTTTTTTTTTCCCTTTTGAACCCTTTCCCCTCACTTAATCTCTGAGATTCCACTTTCCCCTACTCCCTAACATCCCTCCCTACTCCCAAAAATTTCCGCAAGAATTTAGAAGCCCCCTATCCCCTTCATTTCGACAAAATTCCTCGTTTCACACATCGGGGAAAGTTTCACTCAAATGATGTTTTAGAGCAGTCAAAGATGAATTTTGGAAAACTGAGAGCGTTTTTTGTCCAAAACATGCCAAAGAAGAAAAACCTCCTTCACTGTTTACACAGGTGTCATGGTTTGAGAGAAATGTCAAGAATTCCGTTGCCTCAGGAGAATCAAAGATACCTCTGAAGTGACCTTGGGAAAATCAAGTTTTCTCCTAGCTTGGTTGGCCAAATGATTTTCTTGATGGGTAAAATGATAAGTAGACTCAAATACCTTTCCAACGAGCCCACTTTTGCTCAATTCTAACACTAGGAAGGCCTTCAAATAGAGCTGCCAATGTGCGAGACCTTTTGAGAGGCCTGCGCGACCTTCTGGGCGGTGCGAGACCTTTTGAGTGCCCCTCCACAGTGCAAAAATATAACTGGCGCGACCTTCTGGGTGGTGTGAGACCTTTTGAGCGGCCTGCGAGACCCTTTGAGCTGTCTTGTGGCAGACTTCAAAACAATTGCCCAATCTTCCTTCAAGTCATCGAATTTGTTCGAGAGGTGGATTTTACAAGGTTAGAATGAAAATGTTCCAAAGAAGGTGGTCCGAGGCTCTTAGGCGGAAGAAAAGGACCAATCCACTCCATATCTTGGCGGAGGCATCCCTAAAATATCATGGCATTCACTAGCATCAGCTACAACACAAATCCCAAAAATTTCTGAGAATTTTGGGTAATTTTGGAATTTTTTGGAAATTTACAGGTTTTGGCTTCTCAAAGGTTCTCGCCCCCGGCGAGACCCTTTGTCATCGTAGCTCCATTCGGAAAAAACTCAGGATTTTTGGATTTGGCATGAAACTTTACACTTTCTCATCCATTAGTAAGAAATTTCATCGAGTTCTGGGCCTCCAAAAGGTGAAAATGCATGCAAAATTTGACTTTCTGCCCCTTTTTTGAGTTGCAGAAACCAGTTTTGGGAGAATTAATTTTTGACAGGGAAAATTACCTTCAAATTCAAAAATTCTAGTTGGGTTAGAACGTAGACTCGTAAACCTTTCCAACGAGCTATCCTGCACCCAATTCTGATAACGGGAAGGCCTCCAAACAGAGCTGCAAAAGTGTGAGACCTTTTGAGAAAAGTGTGCGACCTTTTGAGGAAATTTTGCTAGATTTGACCAGTTCAGCCCAGAAAACGCAGTTTGGCTCCAGTTTGACTTTTTGGGGTGAAAGATGATTATCTTTGATGTAATTATGGAAACTCTAAGACACTTTTACTCTTGTTTAACACTTCGAGAAGATTCATTCATAAAAAGGGTAAAAATTAAATGAATGAATTGGTTTCCAAGTTTATAGAGGCAAGTTGTTTTGATTGCCTAGTTTGTAGTGCTTAGTTTAGAAGTGGTTGAAACAGCTCCTAGGATAGTGAGCTCGACCCCTAGAGGAAAGGAAAAAGGTTGGCTTGCCTATATTATGTATTTTCTCAATCATTTTCAAGGGTTGGAAGGTTGGACTCTTGAGGGAGAAAGCTTCTATTGTATTAGTCATTGTATCTCTGCAATTTTTGGCTAAGGAAGACCAGGGTTTTGCATTCCTTTTTGGGATTCTTGTGGTTACATGTATTGATGGTGTTTTTATCTATGTACCTGTAAGTGTGTTATGTGAATCATTTCCTTTCTTTTCCTTCTGCATATTAAACAAACGAAGTGTTAAAGTAAGAATTCATGACTGTCATGCTCTGCTTTTAAGTTTGGTTTAATTTCCATGTTTTCTACTGTTTAAGGAGGATTCAAAGTCATTGTTTGCCCTCCTTAGCTCCTCACCTGTCTTTCTCATCCATTCACCTCAGCTTAAGGCATCAATACGGTCTCCTTATCTCGCCCCAAAGAACCCCCGCAGAACTGTGTCAAATCCCGCACCCAAAATTGCCACTTTCCTCAATTTGCACCCAAAAACCCAAAAATTTTCAAAATCAATCCTTCTAATCAGTTTACTAGCCTAATATCAGTGTTACCTTATTGGTCATCTCATCCATTGAATATTTTACGAGATAGACCGGAGAGAGCCTTCTCCTGCCCCGTAGGGCTAGCTACGAGGCTAAAAGGTTTGATGTTGCCTTGAGGTTTGCCTTTTTCAGCCTCAGGTGAAATTTCAAGCGCTAACAAGACATACAACAATGTATATGTTTTGAAATAAAAGACAGAAAGGTTTTGCTTGTCGAAGATTGATGAGAGATGGTTGTAGCATAGGAGACTTGGACATTTGAATTTTGATCAAATAGTCAAATTGGGAAAGAAGAATGAAGTCAAATATCTACCAAAGTTATCAAATCCTGAGAATACTATTTCAAATTCTTGTTATTTGGGAAAGTAAGCTCAAGTACCATTCAAGCTCACGGAGAGCTCATCAATTAAGCCATTATAGTTAGTACATATGGACGTGTGTGGAACATCAAGAAAGTATTCAACCATAGGTAAATTGTATTTCATGCTTATTATCGATGATTTCAACAAGATGATGTGGGTTGCATTTCTTATAAAAATCAAAAGTTTTTGAGAAGTTTAAATACTTTAAAGCCATGGTTGAGAATGAGACATATTTCAAAATCAATAACATAAGGTTTGACAATGGAGGTGATTTTACCTCAAAAAGAATTTGATGATTTTTGCAAGCAACATGGCATCAAAAGGCAACTCACTATAGAAAAGAATCCACAACATAATGGTGTAGGAGAGAGAGCCAATATATCAGTTCAACAATCAACTAGATCCATAATGGGAGAAATAATTGTTCAACAAAGATTTTGGGTTGAAGCCATTCAAACAACAATAGTGATTCTCAATAAATCTCACTTTAGACTAAACAATTACAAGACTCCATATGAGATTTGGTATGGCAAACCTGCAATAGTCAAGCATTTTAGAGTATTTGGTAGTAAGTGCTACATTAAAAGGAATGATGATAAAATTTATAAGTTTGAGAGCTTTTAAAGGTATTTTTATTGGATATTCTAAAATAACAAAGGATATAGATGCTACCACAAGAATAAAAAGAAGGATTTTGATTGTATTGATGTGAAAGTGGATGAATATGTTGAATCTAAAGTTAGTTAGCCAAAAAAATCCAGCTTCACTGATCTAGTCAACAATGATGGGAAGGTTGATGAGCCACTTTCAAATGAAGACAATGAAGAACACTCCAGTCCTCAAGGTAAAGATCCTTCAAGGTATGTAAAAAATTACCACCTATATGATCAAATTGTTGGTGATTAAAACACAGTTGTACAGACCACAAGGAAGTTTCAAAATCCCCATACACAAGTGCATGTAGCTCTATTATCCATGGAGGAACCAAAGGATGTTGCACAAGAAAGTCAACATGATAATTGGCTAAATATTATCCATGAAGAATCATATCAGATTGTCAAAAATTAGATATGGGAGCTTGTTCCTAGACCAGCAAAAGGAATGTAATCGACATGAAGTGGGTCTTCAAGAATAATTTGAATTTGCATGGTTAAGTGTTAAGGAATAAAGAAATATTAGTGTGCAAGGGATATGCAAAAATAGAAGGTCTAGACTTTTATGAATATTTTGTTCCTGTTGTTCGATTAGAAGAAATTAGAATGTTTTTCTTCATTTTCCTATTTCAAGAAATTTAAAATATATCACATGGATGTCAAATATTCTTTTCTAAATGGAGAGTTGTTGGAAAAAGTTTACATAGATAAGCCAAATCGGTTTCAGTTGTCAGAAAAACTTGATTATGTTTGAAAATTAAAGAAGGACTTGTATCGTCTCAAGCAAGCCTCATTATCTTGGTATTATAAGTTGGATAACTACTTGCTCAAGTGTGGTTTCAAAATAGGTGCAATTGATAGTAATATATATGTTAAATATCATAATGGAAAATTAATAGTGGTGGTTGCTTATGTTGATGATATTATTTTTGCCAGTGATTCATATCAACTAGCATCCTAGTTTGTAGCTGATATAAAGGATGAATTTGAGATGTCTATGCTTGGAGATCTTTCTTATTTCCTTCATTTCCATATTGAAAAAACTTCCAAAGGGATTTTTATTTCACAAGGAAAGTATCTCAAGGAGGTATTAAAGAAATTTGGCATGGAGTTTTCTTAGTGAGCACGCTAATGGTTACTGGTTGCAAGCTCAACAAGATTCGTGGATCACTAGAAGTGTACCAAACTTTATACATGTCTATTATTGGAAACCTCTTATATTTGGCAACCATAAGACTAGACATTATGAAAGTGGTTGGTATTGTTGGAAGATTTCAAGTAATGGGCCCTAGAAAGAGCCATCTTCTACAAGCCAAGAGGACTCTCAGATATCTTAGAGCCACGATGGACTATGCACTTTGGTAAAAATTTCTCACCAACTGTTTATACTGATGTTTATTGGGCAAGTGATTTAGATGATCATAAAAGCACTAATGATGCTTTTTTCGTTGGTGAATGTCTATTTTCATGGTTGAGTAAGAATTAGGCTTCAGTCACTCTATTTCTAGCTAAAACACATTATATAGAAACAAATTCTTATTGCACTAAGCTCTTATGGATGAAGCAGACTTTATAGGATGTACAAGTGTATTATGATCATTATATTCCTATTATTTGTTATGATACTAGTGCCATCAACATGTCAAAGAATCATGTTTTCCACTTCGTTGATGATGTTGGACTTGCCAACATTCAGGGTATCCCCATGGTATGAAGTCCCAACTATAACTCACAACATTTGGTGTAGGAGGCCCATATGGTACAATGGCCCAGTTTCCATTCTCCTAGATATTTTCCTTAGCTCTTGCTATTCAACATATGAGATTGGTATGCTGGTATCTTCAAAAAGCGAGGTGAGTGTGCCTAGTGAGTGTATAATGTAACTTGTGTCTAGTTTCTCTTACTGGAAAGGGGAAGCGTAAAGTGAGCCTCTAAGTGAGAGGTAGTATTACCACCCATGAATAGACACATGTGAACCAAAAGAGGTATGTCCAACATAAAATGGAATAGTCCACTATGGATGCGACAGTTGTTAAAACTGAAGTATAAGGGAAAATACATACACCATCTAGCAAGGTAGTCCACATGGATGTGATGGTCGTTATAACCAATGAACAAGAGAGGTCTGTATAATATCTTGTGGAGTAGTCCATAAGGATAAGACAACAATGATAACCAATACAACACATTCCCAACAATGTAAGTGCTAAAACAACTAAAGTAGTTCAACTACCTTAGTACATGTGAAACAAACATGCATTGCAAATGCCGATGCCCAATATCTCCCCCCACCCCCACCCTCATATGAAAGAATAGTCTTATAAACATCTACAAAACATGCATGAAAATGTGCTATCCTTAATAGGCTTCTGTATTAAGAAAAAGTTCCAAGACACATCTGTACACCATGCATCACTAGTCATAGGAGTGGGACATTGGAGCCACTCCTCACTCCTCAAAGAACTAATTGAAACTCTCAAGGCTATGTGAGAGGAGAGAAGGTGAAATTTCCTTGCTCATACAATGGGAGGGGTATATATAGCCAGGGGTGATGCTTGACCCTTATGACTCTTCAAATACCCTCATAACCGTTCAACTTCCTATGAATTTTCAACTGACATGACTCTTCATATTCATGTGCATGTCCATTGGAATTTCACTTTACATTACATTCTGTTACAATAGACATAGCCCACAATAGTGATGTGGCCTTGACAACTCATGAAATAACGTGAAATGACATTGCTGACATGGACTGGCTGGCTATTGTGGCAATGTTAAGCTGCTATTGCTGCTGAGTGATAGATGTTCTCTTAAGTGTGCTTTGTCTTCTCCTTAACATGGATTAATGTTTTGGTGTATTCAATGGTATTTCTCTTGTAAGATGGTGTTGTGGCTAGCAACAAACCCCATTTTTATTTAGTGTTATTACTAATACTAAATAAGTGGGGATCCTTAGTAAAAAAATTTGAAAATGAATTAGTGCTTGTAGTTCCCTTTTTCAATACAAATTACCATCATAAACTTAGGAGAATGCCCTTGAAAAATCTTAAAAAGCTTAAGTTTTATGATAAGGTAGGATAAAATAACTCCTTAAGAAACATTGCATCGCAAAAAGGATAATGGATACCTCCTTACAAGCTGAATTCTAAGATTGCGAGATCGCGATGCGAGACTACATATTAAAAACATATATCGCATTGCATGCCTCAAATAGCACTTATGCTGAAAAACCTCAAACCGCCGATATGCGATGGCACATATCGCAAATGACATTTCATAGAAAACACGTTAACAGATAATTGTCATATGCCGCGTTCCAGTGATATTGCAATATTGCGACAGAGCGATACTGCGATAGAGTGATAGAGCAATATAGCGATCTGCGATATTGCGAAGCAAATCATAAAATTGCTTCATCGCATATCTTTTCAGGCTTGTTGTTCGAGAAAGCTTTTTCCATAAACCGAGACCTAGTTATGCACTTTAATGCTAATTAATGAGTTAGTTTCGAATTGTTAATGAAATATGGTTTTGTGCTGATCGAAGAGCCATTTCACGTAAGGTGGTATATTTTATATGTCTTCGGAATTTAAAGCTTTCCCGTCACCTTTTCCTTATCATTATTATCACCTCACTTATAAACTGCAGGAACGAAGAACAGAGAATTATACAAAGCAGTATTCAGGATATTATGGGAAAGAAAGGCAAAACTACGAGTTCTGAAGACAAAGACATGATGCCCTTGTATACAGACACCGCCTGTAACAGAGATGCTGGTATTACCAGTTTGGAAGGCATGTACAGTCTACCTGAGGAAGAGAATCCAAAAAGGATGGAGGTTACAACTACTGCAGACTCACATGGGTCTTCTGAGGCATCAGTTACAAATCTAGCTTGCTCATTCTTGCACTGGATAGCGGCAAGGCCAAACATTCTTCCATACATGGAAATGGTTAAATGGGTACTAGATAGCGTTGACATCAAAAACAGACAATTTAAGGCTCAAGGTCAAGGAATCATTGGTTCGTCCACTCCATAAGATTTGAGGCTCATGTATCATTTACCAGAGCCACAGGCGACTTATAACAAGCAGTTCATAGAGAAGTTTGCTAAATAAAATGAAGACCTAGTAGAATGCACCAAAGACTAGTCAAGGAAGGATGAACCACTAAAAAAGGATAAACATGGTATGTATAGTACTAGTTCTCTCACCTCCCTGTATTGCTTTGCTGCTGCTATGCTCTATAGACTTTATGGGAAGCCAGACATTAACAAATTTTCATCTGAATGGCTACCATTATTGGATGCCACCATTAACGCTATTATTGTCGATTGGACTAAAATATTGTCTGACAACTTAGCCACAGCCATTTTAAATTACCGGTCTAAAAGAACCGGTTCTCAGAGAATTTATCCCCCTTTCTACTTATCTGCATATGTGATGGATGCAATCTTTTATATTTCCAAGTTTCCTTTAATGGGTTGGAAATGGACGAATCAAGACCCCTTACCCATTCATATTTATCACAAATAATTGTGGGAGTCCAAGTTCACTCCGTATTTCTACAAGATTTGTAATGGAATCATGTTGCCCCTGTACAAAGTGTTGTATGATAAAGATGTTCCACGATTTTCTCTCGAAGCAGAGGTAGACATACTCCCTGTCGTGAGATGGTTCGGAAAAGAACTGTTTACATATGTCAGGGTATTTGGAAGTCTCGCTTCCCCTCATGTCTTACCTTTATATGTTCCTGATAAACTCATGGCATGAGAAATTGCTTATCAAACCTGTGGGGAAGGGGGTTTGACTAAAGATTTGAAGGAAAAAAAGAAGGCTATTTGGCCACAATTTCCTGTAGCCTGTGGGGCCATTTCACTATTTGATGTAGGCCATGCATTCAAAGAAGTAAACAACATAACATGTCTACAATTGTTCAAATTTCTAGGAAGAGTGTTCGACCATCATGATATTGCTAAGAATTTCACTGTTGCAGTGAAAATAAAGGTGTTTTCTAAAGAAGATGATATTTTTGATGACATGTTCCAATAGAAAAATACGCTTAAAGAAGTTCTGCATTCGGCCCAAATGCGATTCCCTCCAGTAGAATTTCAAGAGTTCAAAATATACAGGAAAAGGAGGTTAGCTAATATTCCTTTGGAAAAATTATGCTTGGAACCCATAAGGGAACCAACTCCAAGTATTAGTCTCAGTGGAAGTTCAAGCACAGACAAATCTAAATCTAAGTCTAGGAAAGAAACATCAGAACATTCTAAGAAGTCTGAAAGTGACCATGATAAAAGCGAGGGGTCAGTAAGGGATACTACCCAATCAAAAGAGCTCCCACAACAACATGTTTTGACCTCCCTACAGATAGATCCTCCCCCTCTCATCGTTCAGTCACCATCAGTCAGAACCAAGCTAGATAAAGAATGGGAGACCTTCAATGATTTAATCAATATTGAAGGGCAGAGCACAAGACACCTGTGAGTAATGTACAGGCAACAAAAGATATAGTCACAAGAAAAATTAGCAATGTCTCAGAAATGGAACATATTCCCATTACCCCATCTCCTAAACTTATGCTCAAGATAGAGGAGATTCCTCCTCTTGATGTATTTTATAGCCCACAACACAAGGCAGTAGTGAGAAGACAAAGGAAGAAAAGTGATCCGGATTTAAACAGGAACGCAATAAAATACAAAGATAACCATATACACAAATATGCAGTGGAACTAATGCTTCATTTCATTAATGGAAAATACTAAAATATGATTACAACCATAAATGGAAATAAACCAGCTAGGGCGATGGTAGCTTATCTATGAGAAGAGATGTGGCGGCTACATGCCTTTGAACTGTTTCGAACTGTGTTACAATGAGGCTCGAAGGCCTATTTATTATTGAGAAACAATGGAAAACCCTTCA
>APFE030401218.1:0-13464 GCA_000404065.3 Pinus taeda | reverse complement strand
CTTGTCCCAATGGTCCCATCCCGACGAAAAAGGGAGTAGTCACATGAGGGTTGTTGGCGGGAAGGGACAGGGATGACGTGTCTTGGTTGTCCCACCATGGTGGTACAAAAAGGAGAGCAGTCGGGGTGGTTCTAGGATGGTTCAATGTAGGGTGACGTGGCACTGACACCTCGCGGACTTACTGGAAGCAAGGAGTAGAGGTGTGGCCGATTGCCCCACATGTCTCGGAGGTCCTACCCCAGAGACATGAAGAGGAGCAGACTTGGGAAGCATCAAGATAAGGCGTAGGGTTAGTGTGGAGGCCACACAGGTGTTACTAGACCAGGGCCCCACCTCAATCGGACGTCGAAGGTCACTGGAGATTCGGCAATGGGAGTGGTTTGCGAGACCCCTCCCTATGATGTCATTGGAAAAGAGGTGGGGGTGGCGCAATTAATGTGAGCCGTCGGTTGGGTGGAGTGGCTGTTGGGGGGAAGGGACAGGGATGACGTGTCTTGGTTGTCCCACCATGGTGGTACAAAAAGGAGAGCAGTCGGGGTGGTTCTAGGATGGTTCAATGTAGGGTGACGTGGCACTGACACCTCGTGGACTTACTGGAAGCAAGGAGTAGAGGTGTGGCCGATTGCCCCACATGTCTCGGAGGTCCTACCCCAGAGACATGAAGAGGAGCAGACTTGGGAAGCATCAGGATAAGGCGTAGGGTTAGCGTGGAGGCCACACAGGTGTTACTAGACCAGGGCCCCACCTCAATCGGACGTCGAAGGTCACTGGAGATCCGACAACGGGAGTGGTCTGCGAGACCCCTCCCTATGATGTCATTGGAAAAGAGGTGGGGGTGGCGCAATTAATGTGAGCCGTCGGTTGGGTGGAGTGGCTGTGGACTGTCGCATGGGGGCTTTGGAACCTATAGCTGGAACCCTGATCGCGTCGGGGTACTTTGCCATTAATAGTTGGGCACAATGACCTGTCACAATTCCCCTGCTAACTGTTGATTACTCTGCCTTCATCGCAACTGTTGGATTGGATGGTGCTGGTGGGGAATATTGGAGCGATTTTGTGTGGCAAGTTTTCATTAGCTTTGTGGAGGCGGTTGTTAATGCACGGTGGGACACGTCGACTGGAGACACGTGGCATATATTATGCCTGACTTATGTCCACCAAGTTTGGGAGACTTTGAGGAAGAGTAGAGGATTGAAGAGGACACATCCGAACCTTAGATTGAGAATTGATAATTAAAATGGATAAAGGACAAGAAGAGAAAAAAAGAATAATAATAGTAATAATAATAATAAAGATCCCATTCTTTTGACAATATAAGAGTTGGATTAGCAGTAATAGCACATCCCACTGGGGTAGGTGGGGTAAGGTTGTTACAGGTGGTATCAGAGCCATCCAGGATCAACACTTGGACTAAATGGGCTCTATCATAGGAAAGTAACAACAGAGTTCCTGAAAAGAGGTTTCATAATGATTTTTAGTAAATTAGCTAAGCTAATGTTTAGGTGTTAAAAGTAGGTCTAAAATTGGTTTACTGCTTGCATGACAATAATGCATGGATCCGGTTTTGAGACGGAGCTCAATGGCCTTGATGTGAGTAGGATGGTATCTTGCTGAATGTGTTGATTGGAATTGCGTATTAATTGCAATGATGTTTGGCATGTTATTGTGATAAATGCCTTGGCAATGCATGTGATTGTTGGCTGGCATCAGGAGGGTTGTTTTCATGTGTTGGTTGCTATGTTTTTCCTTGTAAGCACTCGTTCTTGTGGTTAATGCCTTGTTTGTTTAAAGAATGAGGCTGGTAATAGTTAGGGCTGAGTTTTAATTTTATTGAGACATTATTGATGCATTTACGTGGTGCTCTAGTTATGTGGCATGGTTGAGTTTATGATTTCTTTAGTGTATCATCACTATTGGTCATATGGTGAGCCTTTTCACGCAAGAAGCACTGGGAAAAATCCACATGATTGCTTGCATTATGTATATCTATGAAATCTTGTATCTATGTGTATGCTACCTAATTGGGGTGTGAGAGTTTCATGGCTTGGTTTGCATATGGCAAGGACGCCGGTGGAGGTTGACTATTTCTATATGAAGAAATAGTTATTATGTTTATTAGGGGTGTCTTGTCATCGGTGGTTAATGCTTTCTTGTCATACTGGAACCAGATGAACTCAAATGTAGGGATCTAGTGTGGACCTTGTAGATGCAGGATTTGTAGCTTGATAGAGAATGGTGTGCTTGATGATTGTCTGATTATGTTGGTTGCTTGCTTGTGCAAGTGAATGCTTGGTGTAGCATTATGATGGATGGATTATGTGATCGCATGCATACCCAAGATGCATCCATGAATATGATAACTGTTGATTATAAGATGGTAGGTGTTAATGCGGAAGATTGATCCCTCCGTACCTGTAAAGGCATGATTGTGAACAAGCCAATATATATATTTATGTATATGTGCATACGACTTTTGATTTTTAAGCATTATGCTGGGATGTAAAATGCACACATTAGGTGCTAGATTTTAAGACATGATTAACGTTTAAATTGAGATATGTGTTCATGTGAATGCTCACATGATCTTGTGATTGATTGTGTTGCATAGCATGCTTGCTACTATTGACCTGATATATATATATATATATATATATGCTTGCTACCATGCTCTGGGAGCTTGTTTCAAACCATACAATGCCTTTTTCAGCCTGCAAACATGTATCTTTTGGTCCTTTACTTCAAATCCCGGTGGCTGCTCAACGTAGAATACTTCTTATAACATATCATGAAGGAATGTTGTCTTCACATCCATCTGATGAAGGGTGCATCCTTGAATTGCAACAAGAGCTAATATGGAGCGAATGGTTGTATATCGAGCCACAGGTGCAAATATAACGTCATAATCTTGTCCCTCTTTTCGGGAGAATCCTCAGGGTACGAACCTTGTCTTATATTTCTCAATATGCTCCTATCGACTCCATGTTTGATCTTGAATAGCCATTTTGAAGTCACCACAAATTTCCCCTTTAGTCTCGGCACAACATTCCATATGTCATTCTTCATAATTGATTCATATTCTTTGGCCATAACATCCTTCCAAAGTTGTTCTTTCATGGCTTCTTGCTTTCTCTAAAAGATCTTTGAGTGGCAATGCATTTGTCGTCATCGTGTAATGTGTCATGAAGTCAAAGTGGCCTCTTCCTCGAAAGGGGATCACATGGAGGAGGATCTGAGGGGTCCACGGACTGCATGGAAGGACCATCTAAGATATCCATATCATTAGTCTTCTTCTAAGGAGGAGGCAGAGGGAATGTCCCTTGCTTTTCCAAGGGCAACATATTTGTCAAATGTTACATCCTTGCAAATTTCCACCTTCCTTTGACCAAGAATATATATTCTAAATGCTTTAGAATTTTCATAATATCCAATGAATGTACCTTTTCTTCCCGTGGTTTCCAGCTTGTTTCTTTTGTCCTTCGGCACATGGAAATATACGGGGCAGCCAAAGATACAAAGATGGCTAACATCAAGCTCGACTCCTATAAATACTTCTTCTGGAGTCTTGTTGTCCAATGCTTGGTGAGGCACCCTATTTTGAACATGAACTGCAACATTCGTTGCTTCTCTTGAAAGGAACTTTGACAACGTTTGATCATGGAGCATGGCACAAGCAACTTCTACAATGGACCTGTTCTTTCTTTTAGCTACTCCATTTTGTTCAGGATTATAGGATACAATCATCTCTTTCTTGATCCTTTTCTTCTTGTAAAATCCATGAAATCATTTGAAATGTACTCTCCACCGTTATTGTACCTGAAGATTTTAATTTTCTTCCGTATTAGATTTTCGACCAAAGCTTTGAAATCTTTGAAAATTTCGAAGGCTTCATCCTTGTGCTTCAAGTAATATATCCTTGTCTTCCTTGAGAAATCATCAATGAAGGTGATGTAGTAGAGATGATCACCAATAGAATGTACAAGAATTGGTCCATATATGTTAGAATGAATGAGTTGGAGCATGTCATTCGTCTCATTCTTGCTAGAGGGGAGTGGTTCCCTTGTCTTCTTTCCACTGGCACAACCTAGACATACTCCATCATGTTTGGGCTTGAACATCTGGAATTTCAAATACTAACTTCTTCAATTTTGGAAGAGCATCATAATGTAGATGGGCCAATCTTCGGTGCCAAGGTTCACTTAGATGATTAGTATGATGGACCAATGCTAGAAGAGGTCTTCCAGTGACTATATAGAGTCCTTCAAATCTTGATCCCAATGTGAATGCATTTCTCATAGAGGATCCAACAGGCCAAGTAAGAATCTTTCCCTTGATGAAAGCAACCCTCATCCCTTTTCTTCCAAAGCAGATATTGATACCGAATTCTTCTTCAATCCCGACACATACATCACATCACGGAGCAAAACAGATTCCTCAGAATCCAAATGAAATTTGACAGACCCAAAGCCTTTAACGGGATGAGTGGAGTTGTCTCCAAGAATAATCTTCAAATTTGACTCCCTCTCTTCCAAGTTAGAGAGAAATTCCTTATATCTAGAGAAATGATGAGTGGCCCCACTATCAACTAACCAACTATCCCGCAAATCTGGAGGAGAGGAACTAGTGATAGAAAAAATAAGAATATATTCAAATTGATTGGCAAGATTACTTTCATACTTGGAATATCTTGACTTCCTTTGTGGTCAATGATCTTCTTCATGATCACTATGAGCATCTCTTCTTCTTCTTTCATCTCTTCCATTACGATCATTCCTTCGGTCATCTCTTCTTCTTCGATCATTAAACCTGTTATTGTTGCTTCTATTGTTGTAGCGTGGACCATTGTTCTTCTCAAGGCAATCTCGAGCATAGTGACCTTTCTTGTGACAATTGTAACATTCTGTGTGTGATAATTCTCTTTCATTCCTTTTCTCTTTGCATTTCGAGGAGGAGGTTTCCTTGAATTTGATGGACATCATTTTCCTTTCTTCTTCTTGTTATCAGTGACGAATGCAGCGGGCTCTCCTTCATGCTTTTGAATCTTGCCTCTTGAAATTATCCTTGATTCTTCTTGAGTGAGCTTTTCAACAGTCTCATCAAATGATAGAAAATTGTTGTTATTGCTTAGAGTGGTAATGAAGGTCTCCCAAATAGGAGGGAGGAGACCTCTAAGGGTTACAACCACCAATTCCTTGTTAGGCATAGTTTCCCCAACTCTCTGCAAATGATCTCTAAGACAAGATATCCTCATAATATAGGATTGCATAGACTCTCCTTTATTCATCTTCATATCTTTGATTTGATCTTTCAAGGAGATCATTTCATTCAAATTGTTGACTTCATACATGCCAACTAGCTTATCATACATATCCTTAGACTTCTTCAAATTTCCAACATATGCAAGTAAATTATTTTGTGAGGAAAAATGATTTGCATAAAAAGAAGGGGTCAATTGTGAGGAGACTTTTACCCCCATAACAAAATGGGCCACCATCCAGATACTCTTTGCCTTGGCCACTCGGAATGGGTTGAAAGACCATCAAATGGATGTAAAAACTGCTTTCTTGAATGAAGACTTGAAAGAAAATATTTTTATGTTTCAACCAGAAGGTTTCATTGTGAAGGGTCAAAAACATAAAGTATGTAAACTCCTCAAATCCTTGTATGACCTAAAACACACACTAAGAGCCTGGTATGAAAAATTAATCGAGCATCTTCTGAAATTAAATTTCAAACACTTCAATTTTGATGCTGCAACTTTATTTGCCAAAAAAGTTGGCAAAATTGTCGTCTATCTTGTGGTATACGTAGTTGATCTATTGATGTCAAGGAACAATGAAAATTATTTTGATTCTTAAAGAAAGAATTGAAGAAAGGATTTGAGATGACAAATTTGGGGCAACTTCACTACTATTTGGGCATTGAAGTAACCCAACATTCGAAGTATATATTCCTCTCTCAAAAGAAATACATTGGAAAATATTTGAACAAATTTTTCACGGCTAAATCCTTTGTCCACTCCAATGGAATAAAATTCAAAGCTCACATCTAAAGAAGGAAATGAATTTGATGATGCAATTAAGTATAGAAAACTTATAGGAAGCCTTATCTATCTCACCACTACCAGACCAAATATTTCATTTGTTGTTGGAATCCTTTCCAAGTTTATGCAAAAGCCTTGTGAGGGACACTAATCTATTGCAAAAGGAGTTCTAAAGTACTTGAAAGGAACTGAGGACTTTGGACTCTAACATACATAGGTGTATGACTTCACCTTTATTGGATATTTTGATTTAGACTGTGATGGAGATAAGGAAAATGGAGTATCTACTCCAGGCTATGTTATGAGTCTTGGATTAGGAGCTATCTCTTGGAGGACATGCAAACTGTGAGTTCCAAAAGATTCCACAATAGAGATAGAATATGTGGTAGTTGCAGAAGCAACCAAGGAGATTGTGTGGCTCAGGAGAATTCTTGAAGATTTGCAGGAGAAATAAGTGAAGTCCACTCCTCTTTTCATTGACAACTCTTCTGCAATTAAATTGGCCAAGAATCCAAAATTCCATGATCGAACCAAACATATCAATACAAAGTATCATTTGATTCGACATCATGTTGAGGCCAAGACTATTCACCTACGCCATTGTTCCAAAAATGAGCGAATTGTAGACATCTTCATCAAAGCAGTTGGAAGAGAAAAGTTTGAAATATTCATAATGATTCTTGGACTCACAAACATCCCTTTATATTTGGGGGGAGGGGGGCGTGTTAGACACCTAATCCTTCCAGATTGGGTGAAATTATGTAAATAGAATACTTAGTATAGGAAAAGACCCTAGAATGTGAAGGGTCACCATTTTGATTGTTTATATTGATTTTTAGCTTAATGGAATTTATCAATTTGTGAGTCACCATCCTAGATTGACAACTTGGATGAGGAGGATCTCAATAAGAGGCCAAAGTGGTGTCATAACACCATTAGAGATGCTTGGGTGAGTGAAATGATTGAGGGATGATAATTGAAAGGTAGGAGCAAATAGAAACCAAACATAATTAACTCTGCTCTATGGGCAATGTTCCAGGAGTTTATGAGTCATAGGTGTTTGAGGAAGCAATAGTGAAAACTGGATGGGAGAAGGCCATGACAACCAAAAATGAGTTTAATGAAAAATCAAACTTTAGAGCTTCTAGGTCTTCCACTAGAAAAGCAACATATTGGCTGCAAATGGGTATACAAGGTCAAGTACAAAGGGGATGGCACACTCGACAACTACAAGAGACAGTTGGTTGTGAAAGGGTTCTCTCAACAAAAGGCATTGGCTGTGAGGATACCTTCGCTCATGCAATGAAGATGAACACCATCTAATTTGTTCTGGCCTTGACAACGCAATTTTGGTAGAAGGTCCATCAATTGGACATGAAGAGTTCCTTCCTCAGTGGAAATTTGGAGGAAGAAGTTTGCAGGTATCTATCATATGGTTTTCAGGGCCTACGGGGAGGGAGCATCTTGCTTGTAGACTAAAGAAAGCTCTATATGGCTTGAAGTAGGCACCTAGGGCAGGTTGAAGTAGGCACCTAGGGCGTGGTACATGAAAATCTAATAGGTATTTGGTGAAAATAGGGGTTTCAACAGAACACTTTGGATTCCAATTTATATATCAAAACAATTGATAATGATATCATTGTACTATTCATATATGTAAATGATGTCTTATTATAGGTAGTAAGTCAAGTGCTATTGGACATATCAAATCTAATATGAATAAAGCTATTGACATGACTAATCTAGGTCTCATAAATTATTGTCTAGGTGTAGAGTTTTGGCAAAGAATTAGCAACATTTTGGTCTCACAAACTAAATATGCGAAGAGTTTTCTTAGCAGATTCAAAATGATAGATTGCAAAATCTTGTCTAGACTTGTAGAGAAAGGGTTGAAGCTAACCAAGACTGATTTTAAGGTATATTTAATGAGTTAGCCTATAGGTAGCTTGTGGGGAGCTTGATATACCTTATAGTGATTAGACTTGATTTGAGCTATGCTGTGAACTTCATTTCCAAATTCATGGTAGCACGAAAAGTATAACATTGGACTGCAACAAAAAAAATGTTAAGATTTGTGAAATTGGCATTTGACTTTGGGATTGTGTATAAAGCAAAGACCCTAGGTTGTGTGGGTACACATTTAAATTGAGTAGGTTTTGTGGATGACAAAAAATAAACTTTTAGATATATATTTAGCCTTAGCATTGGGGTAGTCACATGGACTAACAAGAGCTAGCTAGCATGCAATGGATCTTTCATCTCTTTCATGGATGAAAACATAATATTAAGTAGTGAAAAGACCATGTGAGGAGGTTTGGCTTAGGAGGATGCTTTTAGACATGAAGATGTAGCAAATAGGGCCAACGTCCTATTGTATGACAATGAAGGGGTACTAAAATTAGTTAAGAATCCAATTTTCCACAAGTGTACTAAACATGTTTTCATCAAATAACTTGTAGAGGATGGATCTATTGAGTTACAGTATTGTCCCCTTCAATATTTTTACCAAATCTTTGGGTCTTAAAAAATATGTAAAATTTTGAGATAAGCTTGTTGTGGTTAGATTGACCATTAAGGGAGGGTGCTAGACTAATAGTAGATCAATAACGATCCCCCTTTGACTTGTTAGGAGCTTTCATGTTAAACAAAACTAGATGATCGAAGTTATTTTTTAGACATGTTGGCCCAATATCCCTTGGTGAATTGGTGTGTATTTACTAGTATTCAATTGGAATTGGGATACGTGTGTGGTTGAATTGAAGTGCATATACCTTTTGTAGGCAAACCTTGGGACAACATGAAATGATTTAGTGAGATTTAGGATAGATGTTTGGCCTTGCTTAAATTTTGGCTAAGGCATGATTGACTCAACTTGATACATGGTGCATGGATGGATGATGGACCAGATGGATCAACTTTGGTTATTTCCTTAGGTGAACCTTGATAGCGATTTTGGCACACTAGCCCAATGTATTGGACAAGGTACATTGTGTCATATTGCGGTGCCTTAATTCACAAAATTACTGGGATGCTATGTGTAGGGTGTTGTTGGATTGCATGGAGTTTTGGTTGTAGAGATAGACTTTTGGATGTCTTCATATTCTGACTTACTTGGGATTTGCTTCAAGTTGTTGAGTTGGAGCAAGTCAAGGTATGCCTTAAAGGAATTTGTCTATTTGAAAATGTAGGAGGACGACCCAATTGGCTAGAGAGGAATCAAGTTAGCCATGTTTTGAGAAAAATGCGAGAATCAACCTATCTAGAGGAAAACAAATGAATAGCTATCTTTGGTATAAAAAAACCGCTGGAGAGTTCATTTGGAATACAGTTGGAGGTGGAACCGTGGAGAACATGTTTTGTGCATATGTTGGATAATTTGAGGGTGTGACATTCGTTCATGTAATGAATGAAGTGGTTGAATCTAAGATGGTGTTTTAGATGCGATAGTTCCAAACAACTAACTTAGAAGATGAATTGGATTGTTTAGTGTAACTTCAAGGTTTGTTGAAGTAGATTGTTTCATGGAAGATAGTTGGCTATGGGTAAGATGGTTGTAGCGAACCATTTTGTGGAAGGCAATTGGCTATGTGTAACATTCCTTAACCACCCATCTAGGGTGATGCCACCCACATGGTTATTATTACCATAAAAACATAACATGTATAACATAACCAAAATAGCATAATAACATGCATGAGAGTGATAAACCATAAGCAATATAAAACAGGTTTGACACTTGTCTAATAAAATTCACCGACTGGCTGCAGACCCCAAACATTCCACCTTGCCTTAGGTTGTGCTGTTCACAATCTCTTGACAGTGGGCCACTGCTGAGCTGGGGCTATGACTCTACAAGTACCAAGGTTTACCCAAAGCCTGGCATAGTATATAACCAATACTGAACATAAGCAGGGCCAAGGTACCAAATCCCAACAACCTCTAACCAATAATCTCACATCCCCATCATCCCACACAACCCATGTTAGTGCACCCGTTTCGTTGCACTTGCGTTCCATTGTGTTGTACCACTACCCTTCCAGGCTTCTAACTTGAGTCGGTTAGGGATGTCTCAGAGCCTTGTGGCTTCCATGAGTTCCAACTACTCTCATGGGTCCCAGGCCCTCACACAGGGGCACCTGTCCCTACACTTCTCCCTCTAGGGATCTAGCCTTCCCGAATGCAATTCACAGAGAAGTGCACTGATACTTGGACCCACCTAGGATCCTCAAGGTATGCTAGCTAGACACTCTGGCTCTCCTCAAACAATACATAGTAGCCATGCTGGTAGATATTTCCCAGCGAATGGTGGAAATCACCTTTTATATATTTTAATAGTACATCAGAATATTAGAATATATTTTAACATCAAGCCACTTTACCTTTATAACAGTGGCTAGGAATAAAATATTGTTTTCTTGGCTTAGCCCCCTCACCTTTCTTTTTGTGTATTTTATTATCTCAATATGTTTACATATATCAACTAGGCTTGCTGGCCTTCTAACATAGACTCTCTGGCCTGAACACACAAGCACCCTAGCCTTAAAAGATATCCATACACTGGCCCACCGGCCTAACACATCTATTGTATACACACACGTGCACGTAGGCCTCAATAAAACTTGGCTCACCAGCCTATTTACCATGCATTGGCTCATCAATCCAAGTATCATATGTACAGATACATTATAGTTAGGGGTTCTGGTCGGGGGTATTAATTCCTCTCCCCCTTATTTATGCATTGTCTTCAGTGCATTTATATATGTGTACAATCAAAATTTACGAATAGTTGTGGGTACTACTGTTTCCTTGTATCCTTAGGCTCCTACTGGCAGTTTCAGGATTGTAACAAGATCATTGAACTTATGCCAGACTCATGGCTTTGTTTTGGAGCATCTCGATCCTCCTGTTCACTATGCTTCACCTTTCCAAACATTCCAATCGTGCATGATCATCATCATACCTTTCATCATATCTCCATTCAAGATGTCTTGACTCATGTAATCATCGCTGAAGCTACCATCCAAAATGAAATTTTCAACTGTGTTGTTGCCTTGTTGAGAGTCTCTGTCCTCTTTGGCTATATGCAGTAGCCTTGGATGATTCAAATTCGTGGTTAAAGAATGATATGCATTGAAGAAGCATTTCCTGTGTCCCCTTTTGACACATGCATTCTTGTCATTCTTCATTAACCTGTGAACTTCTAAGAACCTGATGTATATCTGCCACTGTAATGAAGAATTTTTTACAGATATTATATGTACATTGTTTGGAAAAGCTCATCCTTCATCACATTCATGCCCATATGTTGTACAAAACCTTTTAACTGTTCATGTGTGATTTCTGATTCATTATTTTCACGTCAACTGCAGTTGAATTAGCATGCTTCCCAGTTTCTGTTGAATTTTGAAAAATGGTTTCTGAACTCTAGTTATTTTTGCAGGAATTCTTCTCTTACAAAGTCTACCATACAATAGTATTCCATCAAATTATTTTGTAAAGGAGAACATGTCAATGCAATTCTATGTTGGGTCTTCACTTGTTTTAATGCCTATGTTATATCAACGTTTATGTCTTTTTTTCTTTTTTCTTTTAATCATGTGTGCCTCATCACAAATGAGTAAATGAGGACCACTTTGCAAAGCCTCATCATCTGTGACAGCCTTTCCTTTTGCATATTTTCCTCAAGATGTGTTTTGAAATGCGACATAGCTATCCGTAGAACTCCACCTTTTGTTCCTCCACTTTGTTAATAACCTTGCTCTCTCTATGTTCTCCTCGGAACATCCTCAAGCATGAAAGCTGGTAAAGGGTTTAAATCAAAAGGTCGCCACTTGGCAAATTCTTGTCTTCAGTTATGCAGTACATTCAGTGGTGCTACAAGAAGGGAAATGTTCAACCTGAGATTTACGGACTACATAATATTGAATAGAAAAGTTATAACCTGCAACGTCTTCCCAAGTCCCATACTATGACCAGTATGTAATCAAGATCCTTGTCTCTTGATCTGATCTTGTTTGCTGATTGGATACAATTCTCCCACATGAAGAATATGTTAACAATTTGGTGTGGTTTCAAAATCCTTGAGATTGATGGAGATACTCTGACTTATGCTGCATTTTGTTGTCTGGCAGCATTAACAGTAAAGCCTATATACAATCCCATTTTATTAACAGAATTTAGAGAAGATTCTCACGATTTGAGAGCTGAATGTTTTTATGAGCCCAAAACCATACCTGTCAGGCAGTGAGATCATAGCTTTTGAAAGCTTCACTTTCTTTTCAAATAATTTCCTTGAAATGGATGTTGGCTTTATTTCTATGCTAGGATTTAGGAATAACATGTTCTGAAAGATGTAGTTTTGAAAAATATCCAAATCAACCCCTGACGCTGTAACTTTGCATTTCCTATCACATGATTGATCCAAACTGAACAGCGAAACCCTGAACTCAGTTAGCCATCCTGAGCCCGAGCCTGAGCTTGGCTAATTGAGAAGCTCCCTTAGGCATGTCTTGTCAATAATAATTGAAAAATTGTTTTCAATGTGCTTATGAAAATTCGCAGTCATGGATGTATCTCAGTCAAGCATAATATTCTGTTCATCATCATTAGGCTCATTCTATGTGCGTCGGATTGAGATATTTATTGGCTGCAATCTTGAGCTATAGACTAAATCTTTGGTGTCCTCCACATTTTCAAGGGGTTCTATTTGTGCTTTGGGCAGGCGACAGGACCTTAACCTTTTTAAAATCCACTCTAATTTTAATATTATCAAGAGATTGTTGTATGTATTTTGCTTCATCCTCTTAACTTGGTATTTTATTGGAACTACAATCATGGAGAAAAAAAATACGATAGATGGGTTTGAGATACTTATTGGCTACAATCTTGAGCTCTAGACTAAATCTCCGGTGTCCTCCACATCTTCAAAGGGTTCTATTTCTGCTTTGTGCAGTACCCGAAGTTTTTAAAAACCCATACTAATTTTAATATTATCAAGAGACTGCTGTATGCATTTTGCATCATCCTCTTCACTTGATATTTTATTCAAATATGCAATTATGGAGAAGAAAACATAAGATATTGCAGTATTGTCAAGCATATCGACACATACCTGAGTTTTTTGTAACTTGATAAGTTGTTGGTAATCCACTGTGCTCACTGCATATTTCTCAAGACCAAAACTTTGCTCACTGTCATCCATCTCATTAATAATCAGTATTGTAGCTACCATTCTGAATCATGAACTGATTCACCGGTGTCTTTTGCATCTTCTAAATACTGCTATAATTGTGCTTGTGATGGGCCTTCTTGCTTTGCAATTTTTGAAGATGGGATCAATGTTACTTGGGAGCGGGAGCGGGAGCGACCATTTTCAGAAGCTCCCGGTTTGGGAGCGAATCCCGGAGCGATTTTTTAAAAATATA
>APFE030401216.1:14801-38738 GCA_000404065.3 Pinus taeda | reverse complement strand
ACTTACAGCTTCTTGCCAGTTTTGGAAGAGTTCCGGAGACAAAATTGAGGACACTTCCTCTAGCAGAAGACTTACAGCTTCTTGCCAGTTTTGGAAGAGTTCCGGGAATTGCATAAGCATCCCAGAGTTGTTGGTCATCCTTAAACCATCACAGGTTGAGACTTCCCTTTTCAGGTTGAATTTTTACCTTTTATATGAGGTGAGGCCTCCCTTTTATGGTTGAAGGTTTCCCTCTTTAAAACAATAGGATCACTTCCTCTAGCAGAAGACTTACAGCTTCTTGCAAGTTTGGAAGAGTTCCGGGAACTGCACTAAGCGTTCCAGTGTTGGTGGCTATCCTTAAACCACCGCCCTTTATTACCAACATTTCATAGAGCACATTCAGACTAGTGATGCCATGCATTATTGCACATTTTGTATTACAGCTCTCTTCTTGGACTCATACATAACCCTTCGGATTAAGGGGGGGAATGTTGGACACCTAATCCTAAATGGGTTAGTGTGGAAGTCGAATGGACAAAAGCAGTCCAATAGACCTTGGGATGTGAATCCCAACGGTCACCATATTGTACTATAAATGTATATCTATTGTTAATAAAATTGAAATGCATGCTTTATCCTTCCTATCTTTCTCGCTCCCCATGTGTGTTTAACACTACAAGACTGGGAGAGGGATTTGCACAGTTTCTGGGATGAGCTGGGTTGGGTGTCCCAGAGGGATTACATAATTTATGGGGTCATCAAGTGACTTCTTCCCAGAATTGTGCAATTTCTGGGTTGAGCTACAATGCCGGGCTAGATTGCGCAGTTTTCTCTGGGAAGCTTGTCTAACTGTTCTGCACAATTTTGGAGCCCAACATATTTGAACAATTTCTGGAGGGAAGGTTGGTTCCCCTCTAGAATTGCGCAATTTTATGGGGGATTCTCAACCAACAAATAGCTTAAGTCCGGAATGGCATCCTGTGAAGGGAGTGAAGCAAAGTGACATACACAGGCTAGCAAGCCACTAAAAATCAAATGAAGCCTATGTTCTTGACAGTGCAAGACATGCTGCCAGGATGGTTGGTATGGAGGCTCCAAAACTAAGCTAAGAAAAATTTTTAGAGGGTGGTTGTAGCTGCTACACTAGACTACTATCTTGTATAACCTTGAAAAGAAATAAGTGTAGGAGATTATATCAACCATAGTATATATCTTTCACTTCCTCCTCCTTTGTCTTCTTCTTTCCAGGTTTTACTTCTTTGGTGACATGGGCTTCATTTCCTTATTTTATCTTCTTGTTTTCCTTCTTAAGTTTAGTACAATTCCTTGTAAAGTGCTTATACTCATTACACTCATAGCATTGTATATTGGACATATCGATCTTTTTCTTTTTCCGAGGATCAAACTTTCCGAACTTTCCTTTTCTCCTGGCCATGGCAACATATGCTTGAACTTCATTTTATCCAACGCTGTTCTTTTCCTTCAACCTAGTTTCTTCAATCTTACATAATGACCAAAGTTTACTAAATGGAGTGTCTTCCTTCTTTCCATACATTCTTGATACAAAGTTGCCCCATTCATTAGGTAGTGCATTGAGAACAACCGTGGTCATTTCTTTATCAGACATTATTTCTCCTAGCTCTTGTAGTTGGTCTCTTATTTGTGACACCCTCATAAGATATGAGGCTATCCCTTCTTCATTTGATACCTTTATCTTGTATAGCTCAATTCTCAAATATATAACTTCTCCTATGTGCTTATGGAAAACAATTCTACCAACTTATCATAGATTTCTTTTGATTTCTCCATTTTTTCTACATAAGGGATGAGGGAATTCTTGATTGATTCTATGAGGGTTATTTGAGCCCTTGTTTCCCCTTTCATATATTTCGATAGTGCTTGAGCTTCCTCTTATGATGGTTTGGAGATTGAACCATTAACATGTCCAAAAACTTCATTCTCTATGAGGATCAAATCTATCCTCTTCTTCCATGCAAGAAAATCTGATGACCCAACCAAGTTGTTTCTTTCCTTGTAGAATGAAGTCATTTTGATAGTAGATTCAAACATCAATATAAAGATACTTAATTATCAAGTGAAGATGCTTATTTTGAATATGATATCTTCAACTTGATGCCTTCTTGATGATGTTGCTTCCTTGATGATCTTCTTCAAGGGTGTTTGAGATGTGATCTTTGCTTTAGTGTGATAAAGATCACCTTGATTTATTTGATGATGATAACAACACTTCTTCTTTCTTCCTTGGATGATGATTTTAAAATGTGTGAGCTTCCCAAAAATGCTTCAAGTGTAGAATCCTTCTTTGAATGAGCTAGGGGTTTTGAGGTCTTATTTGATGCTCCTTAATTCCTTCCTTCAAGATGATGAGTGGATTAGCCCTTCTTGATGATTTTCATGTACTCGACCCTTATTTATCCTTCTTCATTAATGATCTTATGCTACCTCTTCTTCTTGTCGTAGTCACCTTAGCTCTGATACCATGTTGAGAAAGCTAGGGGAAACTAGATTAGGTGATTTCTATTGCTTTGATATATGCTTGTTATGTATTTTAACTTAACTTAGTTATCTTCTTCTTTCACTTGATTATTATTATGTTTTTATCATCAAACATCTACCAAAATATGAAATAAAAATGAGATAAGAGGACACAAGATATAGGCTATCATCCAGGGCCAAAACCTCTCATCTTGAGAGGAAAACCCACAAGAACTATTCTCTTCTTATAAAACTTCAAATGACAAATTCCAAGACCTATGACCCTTGACCAAGGCCCCTCCAAGACCAAGTCAAAACTCTCCTTGATGAGCTTCTCTTCCACAAAGCTAAAGTTAGTGTAACTAGCCTTCTAACCACTGATTGCTTCCTCTTCGACCTCAATTTTAGACCTGTACTTTTTGATTGTGATTATTGGCCTTCCTGCAACAACCCTAACTTGCAGGAATATGGTAGAAATGGTCTCTTTTCTCCTTCACTTAGGAAACAATTACTTCTCCAACAATTTGATTTGTATACTAGAGTGATATTACCCCAAAACTTGATTTATTGTAGTGACTACAATTCATTCTTGTTGTAGCTCTATGGATGCCCTAATTTACTCTTCACACGTGTGAAATTTCAACTCAAAGGCAGTCCCAAAAAGTCAGATTCTTCTTCCTTATAATCTTCTCCTTCTTCATTTGTTCTAGGTTTACTTATCTTCTCTTGATCGAACTTCTTATGAGCTTCTTTGGATATCTCCAAATATGGCCGACTTACCTCTTATATATAGGCTTGTAGAGAGCCCTATTAGGCCAACATGCCATCTCTAGGAGGCCAACTTCATTGTTTAATAGGACGACTTGTTGCTTGCACGTTGACAAGGTCTTGGAGGGTCTTTGACTCTAATTTTGACTCAAATAAATTTTCCTGACTTGATACAATATGCCTATGATGGACTTCCATACATGATAATGACTAAATTGACTTGTTGACTTAATGACAAGCCCTAGAAGCACACAATGGGTGCTTGAACTATAAATCAAATAACCTTCAGCATGAAACCCATGCATCAAGAATAAAAAAAATAAATTTATTTTCTCTTTAATATCAAGTACATAAAGTCATGATTACATATGTCATTATGAAGACCAAACCTAGTAACATATTTCAACACTCCTTCCCTTTTAAGTAGTGCTTCTATTTCTTGACAATTTGAACCAAGGCATACAACTCTTTGTCACACGTGGGATAGGTTACAAATTGAGGGAAAGTCTCTGAATGGTAGAAAAATAGTTTACGATGTTGCATCAATACTACACCCATGGCATATCCACTAGCATCTATCTCGATCTTGAATGGATGTCGAAGGTCTGGAAATGCTAGTGTTGGTGCTATGTTGATATTTTCCTTTAAGGTGTCAAAAACCTTTTGTTGCTTTCCTTCCCACTAAAAGTTCTTCTTCGCACTGGTCAGGGCATGCAAAGGAGATGCAATGACTGAGAAGATAGCGATGAGTCTTCTCTTATAATGAAATTATCCCAAGAAGCTTCTCACTTCTATAGCATTTGTATGTTTAGGCCGTTTTAGAATTACATTAACTTTAGAAATATCAATCTTCAATTGACCTCCTCCAATAATATGACCCAAATACACTAAATGCGTTTTTCCAAATTCCCATTTGGAAAACTTTACATACAATTTCTCCTTTTGCAAGGTACCAGTACTTGCTTGACATATTTTACATGATCATCCCATGTTTTCCTAAAGACAAGAATGCCATAAATATATACCAACACAAAATCATCTAAGAATGGTTGAAATAAATAATTTATTACCCTCATGAATGTAGTTGGGGCATTGTAAATCCTAAATGGCATTACCAACCATTCAAAGAGTCATTGCTTGGTTTTAAAAGAATTTTTCCATACATCATTTTCTACAATCCTCATATGATGGTAACCACTGCGCAAATCCAACTTAGTTAAATAACAAACATTCTTCTATTGATCAAGCAAATAATATACACAAGGGAGAGGATATCAATTTTTCACCGTGATCTTGTTGAGAGCTTGATAATCCACACACATTCTCCATGTGCCATCTTTCTTCGGCACCAATACAATTGGTGAACCACCTGGGGATGAGATAGGTTCGATGACACATTGGTCCAACAAGTCTTGAACCTACTTCTTGGTTTCTTCCATTTCCACAACTGACATCCTATACGTGCCCACATTTGGTGGAGGGGAATCTTGCTGAAGATGGATCTAATGTTGAATTTCCTTCTTGGGAGGCAATCCACTTGGTTCCTGAAAAATCTTATCATAGCTAGAGACAATATCAAACATTTATTCCTTGTGAGAAGGATTACAACCTTTGAAAGCATCAGATGCTTCAACGTCTTTTTTCCTCACAACCAAGAGCATACACTTGTTGTTGGAGTTGATGAATCTCTTCATTTGTCCTGCATTGACAATGGTTGAATTGACCTTCATGCGGTGAGATCTAACAATATATTCCACCCCATCTTTGGTGAGATGGTACTTGTTCTCATGCTTGAATAAGACTGCGTGCTTGTCATACAAGTATTGGCTTCCCAAGACTATACCACAAATGTCAAGTGGGACAACATCTAAGTCATCCACATCTATCAGAATTGAAGTAATGGAAAACCTAACCCTACAATTCTTGGTGACATTGAGTTTTGAATTGTCACACACCTAACCAAGAGGATTGGGTTTTGGATGAGGTATCATTTCCAAACCCAACTTCTTAATAATTGATTCTAAGATCAAATTAACTTGATAACCTAAATAAAATAGTGTATCTATTTTTGTGTGCTTAGTTACCACTCTTATATGAAACAATTCACTTCTTTTTCTTTCATCAATATGAGCTTTACTTTCAAAAATTGAAATAACATGAAAAATAACCTCTACCTTGTACCTCAATGGTTGTGATCTGTGCCTCATCACTGAAATCAGAACCATGGTCTTGTTGCACTGTAACAACTATTTTTCTGCTTCCCTTTTCCACCAGACTTCTTAGGCTTCAATTCTAGGTGTAAATTTTGACAATGCTCCTCATCGTGCCCTTCTTTCTTGCAATGAGTGCAAGGAGGCTTCCCTTATTATTTCTTTTCTTTCATTGCCTTCTTTCCCTTTCCTTTTCCTTTGAACTTGTTGTTCTAAGGCTTGGATGAAGGCTTCTTTGGATTATCTTCTTGTCCATGCTTTCCCCTGCTTTCAAGATGAATTGATTTCATACTAGCTTCATCTAGACTAGTAATCAAACAATAACAATGAATGACGAAGATAACTATGTAAAGTGCCAATATATTTTATCAAAGTTTTTGGTGAGTCTAGAGGAATATTTAATGTCAATGCTTGCTTCCTAAACTCATTTGTAAATCTTCGAACATTATGAACTTTTCCATGTCTTAATTTCTTCCATTCCATCATGGATTTTTCCCTGTAATCTACTGGGTAAATTTTCCCTCTTAATGCTAAAACAAATTCAGACCATGAATAAATAAGTTTACCATCATGCTGATTACCTTTTTGAAGTTTTCTCTCCCACCATACAAGAGTTGTGCCTCCTAGCCAAAGAGATGCCAACTGAATCTTTGCTTCATCCTCTTTGAACTGTTGTATATGACAATATACTTTGATTTGTCTAATCCAATTGTTTAGTTTCTCTACATTAGATTCTCCATTAAACATGGGAAATTAAAATTTCACATCTAACTTTAAAAATGAATTTTGAGAATCCTTTCTTTGATGAATATTTGAATGATGGGAATGAGGAGAAGAGGAAGAGCTTGAACTTGAATATGGAGACTCAGGAGGTTCTCCTCCATCTCCTCTGTACCGATGCATTATCATCTGCTAGAGCTCCCTTTTTCTTTCCCTCTTTTCCCATTCTCCTTTCATAATATGCAAACAACTTTTTTTTCTGATCTACCATATAGTAGAAGGCCTTGTGGAAACCCTTCTCATTCTCTATGCACATGTCATTGTCCTCCATTTTATTTCTCCATGTTGCATGTCCAATCTTGGGATTAAAAACTTGAGTTTTCCTTCACCCTCTTTGAGTTTGACCCTTGTAAGCATCCACACTCCTAATTCACATAAAATAAGGCTGCTCTGATACCAAAATGATCTGAGATCTTTCCTGTGGTGATGTTAAGCATAATTGCTTAAAGAGCATGACAATACCATAAATGCAACATACATGAAGAAAAAACACAAACGGAAGACAATATGGACAATACATAAAGATTTGTTAACATAGTTCACTCACAATGTGTGAGCTACGTATTCAAGCCCAACTTCAAAGTGAATAAGCCTCTATATTATCTCAACAAAATAATGGAAAGTACATGGAAATACCTCACTTCTCGGAGTGACTTGAAATTTTACTACTCAAATCCCAATTCCGATTGCTCCAATAGATTCCTTTCAAAATTTTGTGAAAATTGAGTATAAACTTGACCAGGTTTTCTAACTTTCACCTTTGGACCCCTTAGGGAATCTTCCAGGATGTCACAACAGTAAAAATATTCCAATAATATAGAGTATTCTTTGGAATATACCACAAAATATTTCTCAAAATGTGTGCTCACCTGACATGGTTCCTACTATGTAGAGTTTTGCTTAGCCCTCTCCACGACCCGACCTCCTCTCCTCCGTGCTGGTTGAATGTGGGTTAAATAATTTATCGTTGGAGGACAAACCAATGTAGACCATTGGATGTGTTGGTTTCCATGTTTATGTTAAGGCATATGTTTAGGGGGAGGTCTCAGGGTGAAGTTTGCGAGCCTCCCCACTTGGCTTTTGACATATTATATATATGGTGGCTTGTTGTTAATGCTGACGTATTTGAAATTTATGTGGTTTTTTATAACGTTGGCGTATTTTTAATATATGTGGTTTGTTGTAACAACCCAACCTTTGACTATTTTTCCATGTGTTCAACTTGCCATGTGTCTGCGGGTTCGATGGGCCCTCATGGGCTGCCAGATGGGTGCCACAAGGCACCATTTGATTGGGCTGCATGGCACCTACCCATTGGTCCACGTGTGTGCCTAGTCACCCATCTTTCCAACTCATCACATATACCAGGTGTCAACCATATTTCCGCATCGACTCTCGTGGGTCCCACCAACTGCTGATTAGGATGCCACATCGAAGCCTGTGGGAGTGCCATGTGGAACCCTAGGGTCCCACTTGCAATTTTTTTGTTGTTGTTTGTGCAAAACTTTAGATGAGCATACATTTTTCATAAAAACTCAAATTTAGTTGTTATTCATGCCATTGGAATTGTCTTGGCGAGATCTATGACTTGGTGCTGGTTTCGTTGAGATTTGAGGACTTCGAATTTTGAACCTTTTGGGATTCTCCTGGGTCATACAGTCCTAATCCAACACCCTTGTAGAGAATATAAGTGGGACTTAGAATCCATTTCTACCATGGTTTTCTCTAGCTAATGCATTTGGAATAAATAAAAGGTTGATTTTTGTGAATGCAAAGCAACACAAGGGATTTTATGACACAAATAGGCCAAAAATATGAGACAATTACAGAGAAAAAAATTCACATGGATCTTATCGAAAATAGCTAAAAACAATACATCTCATGCTGTCAAAACACACTTGTTAGTAGAAGAAAAGGTAGATATGAAATAATAAAAAGATTTGATCGAAACAAGAGGAATCTACCGAAAGCAAAGTAAAATTGAAGCTATACCTACAAAAGAGAGGAAAACAATAAGGACACATACTACCCCAAAAATAATCTTTTGTTGTGGTAGTTAGAGGTCTATGTAAGTAAACTCATGAGCATGGGGACACAGGGGTCCAGTGAAGAAAAAACACATGTTTTTGTGGAAAACAAGCACCTGAGAACCCTAGAGTTAGTGAAAGTTACTTCACATTGATGGGAAGCAACAAATGGTTTTCAAATTAAAATAACGGGTTTTGTATTAAGGAGGCTTTTGGAGGAGGGTTGGTGCATACCTTGGAATCACACTCTTAAAATATCAGAAGGTGATAAAGTCCTACTTCAACACTCTTGTAGAGATTATAAGTAGGACTTGAAATCCATTTCTGCTAGGGTTTTCGCAAGCTAATGAATTTGGAATAAATGAAATCTTGATTTTTGTGAATGCAAAGCAATATAAGGGATTTTACGGCGTTCACAAGCCAAAAAGCTGAGAGAGTCACAAAGAAAAAATTTCACATAGATCTTACCAAAAACAGCTAAAAATAATGCAACTAGCATTATCAAAATGCATTTGTTAGGAGAAGAACATGCAGATTAGGGTGTGGTTAATGGAAAAAATAAAGAGGTTTTTTTGAAACAAGAGGAATCTATCAAAAGCAAAGTGAAATTGAAGCTATACCAAACAAACATAGATGAAAAAAATAAGGACACATACAACCCCACAACCACACTGTTGTTATGGTTGTAAGAGCTCTATGTAAGAGAACTCATGAGCATGAAAAAAATTGGGTTTATTGAGTTAAACAGGCAACCCAAAAATCTCAAGTTAAAAGAAGTTTTAGAAGCCAATCAGAAATTTGAAAGGGAAAAAAAGGTTCTCAAAGAGAAGGTAATAAACTTACGAAATAATATGTAAAGAGGGAAACAAGAGTTGATTGCTTTGAAACAAGAGTTATAGCAAACAAACATAATAGAAGAAAAAGACATAGGGACAAGGAGAATTAGTAGAGAAAATTAGATTGAAGAGTTTTAATAAACAATTGTAAACATGGAACTTTAGAGAAAACAAACTAAGACAATGAATATAAAAGGCTAAATATTGGGCGCAAGTGGTAAAGGAACTGTTCGTTGAGCAAAAAGAAAGCGTGGAGAGACAAATCAAGAGGAAAATAAGAGAATAAAAAGACAGGTAAGGCGAGACCATGAATTTCGTCATGAAAGGTTTGAAAGACTATGGAGAGAAAGAGAGAACATATATTTTAGTAAAGGATTTTCTCAAGGACAAGATGAAATGGACATGTTTTATTCAACAAGCAAATAAGATTGGTAGGAACATAGAAAATGGAAGGAATAGACATTTGATAATTACATTAAGAAGTATAAAAGATAAGACGACTATCCTAAAGAATAAGGGTCTACTTAGAGGCACTCATATTGACATTTGACCAACAAGAAGAGCGAAGGAAGGAGTGGGAGAAAGTGAAATCAACAAGAGAGGCAGGAAAATCGGTGTGGCTGAAAAATGGGAAAACCAAATTCAACGAGCATCTAACAAATAAAAAATAGGGATTTGAGGCTCCTCGAGATTATTTAAACATGGTAAGTTGGAATTGTAGAGGTTAGCCATGGAGAGGATTGAGATTGGGGCTCATAGCAGAAAGGAAATACACCATTATCCTTATGAAAACTCATGAGCATGATGGTTGCAGGGTTCTAGAAATTGAAGGATAAAATAAACATTTAGTGTGGAATGAAGAGATTGAAACAGGTAAAGGGCATGGAGGGATCACCATTATATGAAGAGAAATGTGGAATGGAATATTAAAAGTGGAAAAAGAGGATCCAAATAAGAAAATTATATGGCTAAATATAATATACAACAAAGTAACATTCATATTGGCTGCATGTTACTTTGCCCCAAAAAACTTGAAGTTCTGCAAGAAGAAAAATTTAGATAACAAAGATCCTTATGCTGATTTAAAAAATATTTCTGCTTTTAAATTTTAGGAGATATAGTTTATTAATGAGTGAATTTAATGCTAGGACAACAAACAATCAATATACTTAGTTGGGAAGTGATGAGAATATGGACAACAACCTCTTTGCTTAGATGAGAATGAGGATCACATGTGGAAAAGGGATTCTCAAGATGGGAATGGGAGTGTGTCACACTTTGGTGATGAGTTTTTAGGCTTATATAGCCTCTATGACATGGTCATTTGCAATGGCATGAAATATTGGCCAAGATCCAGTGACATCATGTGTAAACCTATAATGGTCAAAGTGTGGTGTACTATGTGATATGATCTCAGAGCTCTATCTGCAATTTGTTGGAGTTCAATATTAGGGCTTGTCCTATTGAGATTAATTTTGAACATATGCCTCTCTTAATTAAGTTGGGCATACACGCTAGTGGTGTAGGTCTTAACCTTGTACAAAAATTACCTACAGACAAATTCTAAAAATAGAAAATAAACAATGACGAGAATACAAAACAAATACACATATATTTTCCCTTGGATCCCAAAACCAGGACTACTAGAATGATTTTTCATTATGTTCCTTTCAGTGTTACAATACATGTATATACATGCTAAATAATTCATCAAGGCCACTCCATTAAACCTGGATTAGAACATGACCGTAGTTCCCTTGACCTACTAGAGTGATTTTTCATTATGTTCCTTTCAATGTTACAATACATATATATACATGCTGAAGCATTCATAAAGGCCACTCCATTAAACCTGGATTAGAACATAACCATAGTTCCCTTGACCAGATCTACAAAATACCATGGGCAGAAAACCATCATGCCCAAAACCATCCGCAAAGCCCATGCAAAAAACCATAGGTAGGTCCAACCACCTAATATAGGGTCCAATTTGTTTTTCCCTGGGGCATTGCCTCGGACCCTATGCAGGGGGGCTACCACCCCCCTTAAACCCCTTGACAATAGGGGTTTCACTCCCCCTGTGAACCCCCTGCATGTGCGACTAGTCGTGGAAAAAAGATAACACACACCCAACATTCTCCCACTTGTTGTTTTGTCACAAGAGAGCATTATTCCATCCCTGCAACACCCATTGTTTATCTACACCAATAAAACTTCTCAGTGCTCACAGAGTTCATCAATGCATCTGCAACATTCTTCAAAGTGTCCACCTTTACCAATAACACCCTTTTGTCCTCAACCATATCCCTCACAAAGTGATATTGAGCATCAATGTTCTTTATCTTTAAATGATAAGAAGGGTTCTTTGCCAAGAAAATTTCACTTTGGCTATCATAGTCTATCCTTGTAACTCACTGTACCAACCCCATACTTGAACATAATCTCTGTAACCAAACTGCTTCGTTGCTTGCATTAGTGGTTACCATGTATTCAACATTTGTAGTTGAAAGAGCCACTACAGACTGCATTTTTCTCATCCAATTATCTGCTCCTCTAAATAGGTTAAACACATGCCCACTTGTATATCTTCTCTGATCTATATCTCCAACCTAGTATGCACCAACAAAGTCACAAATGTCCAAAACTTTGTCCAATCTTGGTCTTCCTTGGCAAAACAAACTATAATCAGTGCCACACAAATACCTAAAAACCCACTTCACTATTGTTCAGTGCCCCTTCCCTGGTTTTGACATAAAGCTGCTCAATACTCCCACTGCATGTGCAATTTCTAGTTTAGTACAAACCATTGCATACATTAGGCTCCCAAATGCACTTGCATATGGAACATGAGACATGTCCTCTTCCTCTTCTTGTGTCTTGGGACACTTTTCAGCAGATAATTTTACACCTACAGGAATATGAACCTTCACCAATTTACTATCCTGCATATTAAACCTCTGCAATATTGTCTCAACATACTTCCTTTGGTTTAACCAGAGTTTCCTCTTTTCCCGATCTCATTTAATTTCCATGCCCAAAATATAGTTTGCAGCACCAAGATCCTTCATGTAGAATTTGGATTGCAATTGGGTCTTCAAATCCTAGATAGTTTCTTTGTAATTTCCAATCAAAAAAATATCATCTACATACAAGACCAAATAAATAATATCATCACCAATTAATTTAAAATACACACAATGATCTTCTTTGCTTCCGGTGAAGCCAAGTCCCCATATGTATGTATCAAATTTCTTATACCACATCCTTGGTGATTGTTTTAACCCATACAAAGACTTTTTAAACTTGCATAACCGTTATTTATTTCCCTTCACTGCAAATCCTTTAGGTTGCTTCATGTATATCTATTCTTCTAGATCCCTATGAATAAATGTTGTCTTCACATCCATCTATTCTACTCCAAAGTCAAAAGAAGTAGCAACAGATAAAAGTAATCTAATAGAAGCTACCTTGGAAACAAGAGAAAAAATATCACCAAAATCAATTCCCAGAACTTGGGAATAACCTTTTTCTACCAGCCAAACTTTGTATTTCTCCAGCTTGCCTTCTACTTTCATCTTCTTCTTAACACTCATTTGCTTCCAATGGGTTTCCTTCTAGACGACAACTCCATCAGATCCCAAGTCTCATTTTTGTCCAAATATGTCATTTCATCAACCATGGCCTCTTTCCAGAGTTTTGCATCCTCTGAATCTACTACCTCCCTGGAAGTTCTGGGATCATCATCAGTAATAGATAAAGCATAATTTGAACAGAAATCAGATGGACTATACCTTTTTGGCTACCTTCTTTCTCGAACTGATTTTCTCACAACTAGAGTTTATGGCTCTTCATCTTCTGATTCCTGTTCTGCTGTAGAGTCTGATTCTTCCTCCTTTAGCTCATACTCTATCTTCTCAGGTTCCTTTGGGAGGAATTGATGTTTAATAACATCTTTCACCTCTCCAAACACCACATCTTGGCTATACACAACCTTCTTTGTTTATGGGTTCCAAAGATTATAACCTTTTAAACCATCCTTATACCCAATAAAGATGCACCTTTTAGATTTACTATCCAACTTCGTTGTTTTATCCTTTGGAAAATGTACATATGCATCACAACCAAATACCCTAAGATGTGAAAGAGAGGGTTTCTTACCAGCCCATACCTCATATGGAGTCTTATCTTCCAACGCTGATGAAGGTGATTTATTAACCAGGTAACATGCAGTCTCCACCACCTATGCCCAAAATTCTTGTCCTAACTTGACACCACCGAGCATGCTTCTTTCCTTTTCCATCAACGTCCTATTCATTCTTTCTACAACTCCATTTTTTTGAGGTGTGTATGGAGTAGTCTTTTGCTGTGCTATACCATAATTCTTACATAACTCTTCAAATTCCTTCTTGCAGAACTCTCCACCATTATTTGTCCTCAACACCTTTATCTTCTTCTTTGTCTAGTTTTCCACTAGAGCCTTAAATTCTTTAAACCTGTCAAAGACTTCATATTTATTCCTGAGGAAATATATCCATGTATTCTTTAAGAAGTCATCTATAAATGATACATAGTACATAAAATTACCCAGTGATGGAACCAACAGAGGTTCAAACACATCACTGTGCACAAGATCTAATATCCCTTTCGCCCTCTTAGCACCAAAGGGGAAACTCACCCAATTTTGCTTCCCATATACAAAATGTTCACAAAAATCGAAATCTAGAGAGAAATTATACATACCTTCTACCATACCATTACCATGAAGTATTCGAAGGCCCTTCTCTCTAATATATCCAAGCCTTTGATTCCATAGCATGATTTTTTATCTAGAGACCACTATATTTTCTTCTCTAATTTCAGGAACCACAAAACTGTTGCACCCATCAATAACAATACTACCCAAAATGTTGTACAAAGTTCCAATCCAAAATCCATGCATCAATACCAGTGCTCCTCGAACCATCTTGCAGGTATATTTCTCGAACACTATTTTTACACTTGCATCATCCATCTTGCTTACAAAAATCAGATTTTTGGAAAATGCAGGAATATGCAGAACACCTGGAAATGTTCTAAGCCTTTCACCTTGCAACTTTAGCTTCAATTTCTGCTTCTGATGATTCTAGCCTTTCCGTCATCCCCTAATAAGACATCACCACCATCATATTTCTCATACTCATAGAACCACTCCCTATGGGGAGTGAAGTGAAAGGATGCACCTAAGTCAATCAACCATGCCTCATGATTTACATGTGTACTTGAATAAGAATCCAAGTACACATACCCATCTTCATTTGAGGTGGTTTTCATCTCTACAGAAGTAGAATCATCAGATCCATTTCCTTTCCTAGGAGCTTTAGATCTAAATTCCTTTTTGAAGTGCCCTTCCTTTCCACATTTCCAGCACACTTTTATAGGTTGTCCTGAAGATTTAGATCTCCCACTCGAGGACTTATTTTCGTTTCTATTCTGGGACCTCGTACAAATAAGGCATGTCCATTCTGGCCCTCCATATTTTTCCATCTCATCTCCTCTGACAACAAGGATGAGAATATTTCATCAAACTTCAAGGTAGTTGTATTGCTACCTATTGCAACAACTAGACTATCTCATGAATCTGGTAGAGAACAAAGCAAACTAACACACTTATCTCCATCTGAAATTTTAAGATCAACATATGGCTTATCACAATATTAAAGGTGTTCATATGTCCTGTCACTACGTCTCCATCTTTCATCCTCAAGTTATACAACTTTTTCTATAAGAATAGTTTGTTCAAAAGAGACTTAAATTGGTACAAAGTCCCTAACTTGTCCCACAAAGAATTTTCCGTAGATTCCCCTGATACATTCACAATACTAAATCTAAGATACATAACCATATTGTGCTCTTTTCTTTCCAATCCAACTTCGCCCAATCTTCATCTGACATTGCCGTTAGTTTATTACCCTGATCTACAACTATCCATTGATATTTATCCACTAGCAGATCCTCCATCTTGAGTTTCCAAAAATCAAAACTCTGACCATTAAATTTCTTGATCTCTACATTTCCACTGCTCTCCATCTTATTTCAATGCATGAATCGATCCTGCAGATTTCCCACTGAACAGGGTTTACCATAGGGCTGAGAAAAACCCCTCAGCTACAAAGCCATCCCCTTGAAGCTGAAACAACTCAGAAACCAAATGTGGGTTTTAACCTTGTACATAAATTACATGCAGACGAATTCTAAAAACAGAAAATAAACAATGATGAGAATATAAAACAGATACATAGAGATTTTCCCCTGGATCCCAAAACTAGGACTACCAGATTTATTTTTCATTTTGTTTCTTTCAATGTTACAATACATATATATACATGTTGAAGCATTCATAAAACCCAAGCCATTAACCCTAGATTATAATATAATAGTAGTTCCCTTGATCAGATCTAAAAAATACCTTGGGAAAAAAACCATCATGCCCAAAACCATGTCCAAAACCCATGCACAAAACCATAGGTAGGTCCGCCCACCTAATATAGGGTCAAAAAAGATTTTCCTGGGGTGGTGCCCTAGACCCCATGCAGGGGGGCTACCGCCCTCCTGAAACCCCCTAACATGGGGGGTTGCACTCCCCTATGACCCCGCTTGCTACGCTTGACACAAAAAACAATGGATCTTATCGTCCCCCCATGACCCCCTTGCTGCACTCGACGTAGAAAACATGGGAGCCTATTGTCCCCCTGCGACCCCCCCACGTGTGTGACTAGTCATGGAAATAATATGACACAGACCCAACAAGTGGGACATAAGAAGTGTAGACCCAAAAATTTCATAAGAAAGCCCATGCAAATGGAAGAATCCTCATGAATCAAGAAAATCAAGAGCTCTTTGCTGCTACTCGGGAACAACACTTTCAATTGACAAAAAATAACACAGAAAACAAGGAAGGCAATGTAGAAATAGAGTGCATTTGCATCAATATGTCGATCCCTCCGATCCATAAAGCCTTAAAGGTGTGAAAAATATCTTGGCTTAAGAAGAGGGGCTCAAATTATTTTTCAACTAATCCTTGGTATGATGAAGAGTGAAAGGTTTCTAAAAGATCCCTTAAGGAGAAGGAGACAAACAATGAAAGCATGAAAAAGTATAAAAATATGATAAAAACAAAAGAAAGAAAATTATTCAACTTCAAGGAGGAATGAATTAATTTATTTCAGAAAGGAAAACCCCAAAGGATTTTGGTGGTATACACATTAGTTAGACCATGCAAAGCTCCTCCATGAGAGAGAAAAAGAGAAATGTATCCCTCCCATATCAACACTACAACGTATAAAAAAATAGTGCGGTACGAAAAAATTAGCAAGTGGTAAAGATCAAGACATTGATGGATTGCACGAAGAATTTTTGAAATGGGGTGTTGAAATCTTCGCCCAAATCATCAAAAATATCTTCAACAATGCCACACAAAGAAATTTTCCAGTTTAATGAACAACTAGTGTTGTTATCCCTCTTTACAAAAGTGAAGACATCAATAATGCCTCTAATTATCACATTATTATGGTCAATACTCTTCTTGGAAAATTGTTTGGGAGCATGATGGGGTTGGGCATAAAAAAGGGTAAAAGAACAAAAGGGCATGATGGTTTTAGGCCAAGAAACTATACCACTAATCATTGCATCACTCTTAGGAACTTCATTGAAAAGGATTGGGACAATCCAGGGTGGGAAGGCCTTTTGTTGCCTTGTTGATTTCAAAAAATATTTTGACATTGTTCTTAGGGATTTGCTCTGGAGGAGAATGGAAGGGATTGAAATTCCAAGTCAATATAGAGTAGTGGTCCATAAACTCTATGAAAAGTTTAACGCTAAAATCAAAACTAAGGAAGGATTTTCTAAATGCTTTGGTAGTAACATTGGGATCAAGTAGGGGTTCCCCCTTTCCACCATGATATTTGGTTTATATATTGATAAGATGGAATAATGGTTAAATAACACCAGTGGATAGGGTATCCATTTAGTGGGTTATGTGGTGAAGCTACTTTTGTATGCTGATGATCATATCCTAATTGACAAATTTTCTCATGGTTTGAGGGAACATTTAAAGGCCTTAGAGCTATTTTGTCAAGATGTTTGGATGCAAGTAAACACTAACAAAACTAGATTCATGATCTTCTCTTTGAAGTGGAAAAAAAAAGGCTATATTTATATTTTAGGGAAAATCCTTTGAGATGGTGGAAGAGTACAACTACCTAGGAATTGTTTTTCACAACAGGCTTAGTTGGGAGACATGTAGAAATAAAAAGATTCCAAGGGGATGGAGAGCTTCTTACCTTCTTCAAAACAAGTGCAGGAAAGCAGAATTATGGGACTGAAAAACTAAGAAAACTCTTTTTGGGGGAACAACACATGAAATCACAAGAGGAGAAAATTTGAAAGAATTAAAAATTAGTTAACCACTAGTAACCTCAAAATCAAATAAAAGGCCCCATATAAGATCCTTCTATCTGAGGCTGGTATGTTCTCGATGGAGGCTTCAACAATCATTTATTTGTTAAGCTATTTAAAAAGGTGGAAGACATGGAAGAGCACCATTGGCCCAAGATGATCGTTGCAGAGGAGCTAAAGTGCAGGAAGAAAACTTGGAGGAAGCAAAATGAAAAGTGGATGGGAAAACGGGGAATTGATTGACAAGATTTTCCTAATTTTAAAGAGGAGATAAAAAAAAATGTGTGCTTGAAAATTTAGGACTACTGTGTGGGAAAAGCAAGTTGGTCGAAAAAAACACTATATGTCAAAAATTTCAACCCAATATGGTCACATGATGAAAAGACTTATTTGAGTGTCGCAATCAAGAGAAAGGATAAAATTTTAATACTGCAGTGGAGGATCATATCAAACCATCTTCGATGTGAAATGGGTAGATGGATAACCCCCAAGGAAGAGTGCAAAGAAATTACTTGTAGCTTTGTAGGAAAGGAGCAGTTGAAACTGAATGACACTTCATCATGGATTGTACGGTTTATGAGGACATTTGTAATCGGTTTGGAAGCAATCTAAAGGTGGACAATTTGAATGAGATGTTTGAGGAAGAAAGACTTCACAAAACTACAAACTTGTTGATCAAGTTTCATGGAAAGAGAGCTGTAATAGAGAGAAACTTGAAAATGTAAATTTTTTTGTTTGGAGCTATAAGTCCCTTACATTGCTTGTTCTCGTGGACGTCATTAAAATTCCTTCAATTCAAACGTTGTCCATGTAATTAGTGTTTCTCATATAATTGGCCTTTCTAATATATATGAATAGTTATAAACATTCTTGAGTTTTAGGGTTAGTGTGATTTTAATAATATTTAGTGTTATTAAGATTGATGTAGTTTTAATAAATATTAATGTTAGTTGATGTAGTTTTAATAAATGTGAATATTTACTGTCATTAACTTTTAATATTAATGTGATTTTATGAATATGTATTTTTTTTAGTAAGAGGTTGTAATTCTATTTTAAAGTGTATTTTCCCCTTTTTAAGGTATATATTAAGAATTTGGATGATATAAAGGATATGGTTCTCTAATCTAATTCATGGAGGATAAAAATGTTAATTGTTAATAATTTTTTATTAAAGATATTATTTTTTTTATTTTTATGAAATTTGGGCATTTTTAATTGTAAAATGTTTCACAAAATTATATTAAAAATAATTATTTATTGTTAATAAAATTATATCAAAATACTATTTTAAAATATAATAAAAAGATATTTAGAGTTTGAGATTTATATTTTAATTATTTTAATTTCTTTTTATAAATATTTATAACCATTTGAATCATGAATTTGTTCTTATACGATCAATTGAGATGTTCTATACACTCTAAGTTTTTTATATATATAAAAATAAATAAAACGCCTCAATTTAAGTTTTTATATATATAAAATAAATAAAACGCTCATTAATTCTGGTTTATATTTTAATTAATATTTATATATATTATATATTATATATATATTATATATATATATTTTAAATTTATATATTATATATATATTATTATTATATATATATATATATATATATATATATATATATATTATATATATATTAAAACTTATTTTAAGTAGGTTATTATTTTTAAAATTTAATTTAGAAGTTTCTTATGAGGTGTAAAGTAGATGGTGATAGGGTATTTGGCTAAGACACTGTGTGGTGTAAAAGTCACTCGTTTAGAACTCCATAGGAAAAATCTAACCATGTTAAGCGCAGGTATGGCCCAGGCCAGGTGCGATCCCCAAATGACTTTGATAACTTAAATACCATTGGGTCTCAGCGACTCAAAATACATATTAGGTGTGCCTGTCATCTCAACACTCACATACATCTCAACTCTCACATACACTCACATAACTTAACAAACAAAATGAATTTATCTTAGAAGTTCAAAATCATAACATTCGATTTTTTTTACAAAATTCTCATAATATGCAACTTGTTTATAAACTTTAAAAATAGTTGAGTAACAATGCGAAGAATACACTTTTATTTTGAAGGCTGAAGGCTAACTCTTGACCTTTATGGTGACAATTATTTTTCTCAACTTTGGTTATTATTATATTATTATTATTATTATTATTATTATATTTTATTAAGCAAAGTCTTTTGGTAGAAATCACATAAAAGAAAGATTTTTTGGCCGATGCATTTCGAACCACACAAGTATGGGTTCAAAACGCGTCGGCCAAAAAAAATTCTCTTATGTGATTTCTACTTAAAGTCTTTGCTTAATTCATTATGGATCACAGAAGCTTGAATACATAAATTATTATTATTATTATTATTTGTCAAAGATTGTTATTTGGTTAGATTGAATATCATTTTTATAAAAGAGATATTAATATATGGGTACATATTAAAAGGGATATTATTAACAAAATAATAATAATAATAGTATTGTATTGATGGTATTATTTTAAGAAATGTAAATATACATGTTGGGACTTATTTTTACCTCGTTTCGTGTGAAGATGAAGTGAAAGATAATGTAATTTTTTTTTTTTTCTAGTTTTTTTTTTTTGATCTATGCCTTGGCTATGTAGATATATTCAAAGACTTACCTGCTACTTAAAATGTGAATATAGATGAACAATTTTCTCAATTATGATATATAGTATTGTCGAAGCACAAGGATCCTTTTCAATTTTATCAAGTTCAAAATTCTTTTGCTACATAATTCAACAAGATGCTTTTTGGTCCTAATACATATAGACTCTTTTATGATGCTCAATCTTTTCTTCTAGAAAAGGCATATTTGAATGCTGAGCAATTTTTTTTGTTTATTTATTTATTATTTTTTAGACCTTTTGTTTTGACGAAAATCTTATGCTTCTACAATATTATGCTTATGTTAAGTTTTTCACTTTTGAAATATGTTGACAATACAAATATTGAGCACATTTCCTCAGTATAAGAAGGGAAAAAGGTTTATTTCTACTCCTTTAAAAGGCATAGATTTGAGAGTAAAGTCTATTTTCCATCTAAATGAAATTGTTTCATATTTTGACCCATTCAAAATGAGGCAAGTCCACCCATGCAAAGATTTTGACTCACATGGAATATTCTTTGCCCACTTTATATTATATGTTCCTCAAGTTTTATTAAGTTGTTAGAAGAAGTTGGAGATAATTAGAATTTGGAAGAACATGAAAATAACCCTATCCATGATTATATTAATACCTTCAGATCAATGTAAATGGAAAATAGAAGTAAAGGGGGCAACCTACAACCAAAACTAATTATAGTTCCCCCTTTATTTTCATAAATGTTCAATATCTAAGAGCCAAGGACAAGAAAATACATCTGAGGAGAAGATGATTACTATGGAAAATACTAGTGGCAAAGGAGGTGAAGACCCTCCAATAAAATTGATCAAAATATCTCATACTGTTTCTATTTGTTCAAACAAAATAAGAAAAGATAAAGTGGCTAAGGAATATCAAGAAGAAATTGACTCTCAAAATATGGAGATTGATACTGCCATTGAAGACCTTAGTTGGGATGAAAATAAAACAATAGAAAATGTTGGAAACCTTTGAGCACAACTGGTGTGGGGTGGGGGGGGGGTGAATTAGTCATGTGACTTGTTATACAATTTCACCAATTAAAACTTCTCACTGAATCACACACACTAATTAACATCAACTCATTAAACATTTGTAGATCTATGAATGAATCATAAGAAACTAGTAAACCATATGAGTAGCATAACCATGAACAAAAACACAAGAAAACATCAAGACATGAGACTTAAGATATTTGGTGGAAAACACTTCACTGGGAAAAAACCACCCCTGCTGTTGCTGCACTGTTATGAATCTTCTATTAAGAAAATATAATATTTTACATAGATTGTTGACTCTGATTAGCTAGAAGACTTGACCTCATATACAATCAACTGACTCCTATTAGCCCATAATTAAAACTTCTCATTGAATCACACACACTAATTAACATCAACTCATTAAAAATTTGTAGATCTATGCATGAATCATAAGAAACAAGTAAACCATATGAGCAACATAACCATGAACAAAAACACAAGAAAACATCAAGACATGAGACACAAGATATCTAGTGGAAAACCCTTCACCGGGCAAAAACCACCCTCCTTGCTGCTGTGTTGCTCTGAATCTTCTATTACGAAAATAAAGTATTTTACATAGATTGTTGACTTTGATTAGCTAGGAGACTTGACCTCATATACAATCATCTGACTCCGATCAACCTGAAGACTCAATTCTATTGATCATCTTGGAAAACTATGTTCTCACATGGATCTATGGACTACCATCTATTAAAAGCCACCATGATCAATCGATCCTCACCCAACTCCGATTGGACTATCTAACTCCAATTGGATTGAGAAACTATTCCTTTCACTGAAACTTCACAATCACTGCTCCACACCCATGAATTCACTTCTCCTCTATTTTGTACGTACCTCGTTTCATATATTTTCACACTGGATCCCAAGACTTCCTACTCAACTCAATTCAGCTCTGTAATATGAACTCTAGCAGCAAGACATTCTTGCTCTCCACACAAGCAAAATAGTAGCCACATCAAATATGAAATATGTTGGGTCCTATAATACTAGTGATTACCCCATTACTATGGTAGTTGTACCCATTATTAATATTGTTGTGCCCCTATTACCCCCATATTGTTATTACTGTGCCCCATAGAATCCCTCTATTGTTATTTTTGTGGCTTTATATTATTATGTTAGGTCGGCTGGGTATATTGTGACTCCTTAGACTCCTATTATAGAAAGGAGGTTTTGTCATTTTGTATCATCTAAGAATTGTTCATTTTATGTAATGTAAAGGAGGTTTCCCCTCGAAGAGGCTGAATTTCTAAAGCGTTGATCTATCTTTTCTTGAGCTGGTTTCATAACATTTGGTATCAGAGCTTTGGATTCTAGGGTTTCGCTGCTCCAAATAGGTCATCGTGGAATTTTCACTATAACTTTTTTCTGCGACGTTTCAGAAGTCAGAAAAAAAAACCCATTTGAGAAGACATCATGCTGCAACTTGTGTCCGAATTTCAAAGCTTTTCGCGCTATATTTACGGAGATATGATCTGAGGAAGTTGGTACTTTTGCAGACTCCTGAATTACATTCCAAACAGGTGACCTGGGGAAAATCATCATAACTTTCTCTCTGAGCATCGGATTGAAAGTTCGCAAAAAGGTGCAGAAAGAGGACGGACTATAGTTTCTTTTGGATATTTTTTAGAGCCAAAGGTCCAAATAGTGACACGTGGAACTTCATACAAGTTTGCTCTTCTGGAAAGGTCTATAATCAGGTCACTGTGGGAGATTTGGCATAACTCTTCATTGGAGAATCCAATTGGGGTCAGATTGGTGGCATTGGAAGGAGGACACAGAGGGCTATCACAGGACGCAATTTCAGAACTGGATGTTCTGAAAGTACAGAGATACATCAAAGGAAATATCGAGCTCCTACAAAGAAAAAAAGGTGTGTAGATTCTTTTAAATTTTTGCTTAAGATTGGTTTGAAAATTTATTTTGAGGGAATTCAAAGGGCTAGTAGAGAATTATTATCGGTAACTGATGCCCCAAGGAAAGAAAATGCAAACACCTAGTAAGGAACTTGAAAGCTATAGCATGACTCATGAAGAAGAGAAAGAAATGCTACATGATATATCAAAATTACAAGACCAAGTGCAAAAAATGTCAGCCTCACAAAAGCTAATAGAAGCTAAGATAAATGGCATGGAATCTAAGATAAAGGGCGTGGAAGCTAAGATGGACGATTGGAAGACAGATTTTAAGACAGACATGGACGATCTGAAGACAGATTTGAAGACAGACATGGACGAATTGAAGATAAATATGAATAAGTTGCTACAAGAAATGGTCACTAAGGGTGAAAGGGTAGTAAAGGAAACTCATGCTGAGAACAAAAGAAATGTTAATCATGATTCCATAGACTCTAATGTGGGATTGAAGACCCATCATATTCCAAAAATCGATATGAGAAAGTTTGATGGCAAGGATCCCGCAACATGGATATTACAAATGGAGCATTTTTTCGATCTCAATAATGTGCAAAACACACAAAAGGTACATATGACAACTTTATTTTTGGAACCAAATCAGTTTGTATGGTATCAATGGCTTTTCTCTCGTAAACAATTTATCACTTGGGCAATTTTACAGAAGAGTTGATGGCACATTATGAGGATACAAAAAGCAACACTTCTTTTAGCCAATTGATAAGTCTCAAACAAAAGGGTTCAATAATGGAGCACATTGAGGAGTTCCAAAAATTGAACATA
>APFE030401213.1:115187-166423 GCA_000404065.3 Pinus taeda | reverse complement strand
TTCATAGCTTGTAAATAGGCTTTGTTACAATAGTATAGACCAATGCATTCCCTTATTAATAACACATGCCAAGAAAACCATACCTCATATTTATATGACATTATTTTAATTAACTAGCTAAATTTAAAAAGGGAAATAACATAAATATTTTGGAGATAGGCCCATGGGGCATAGTGGAGACAGTGATAAGTGATTTTCACATTTTAGATGTGGCTACTTTTGTGGAGGTCAAATTCCTACAATTTAATTATTAATAATTAATAGGTTCATGATGGGGATTTAACCTTAGCAAAATATTCTAAAATATTCATAGTATTATGCATAAATCAAAGGTTGATATTTATCTCCAAAGCAATTATGTTCTTTTTATCCTTTTGAGTTAAACTGAGTTATGATTTTTGGGGCTTGTGGTTAAGAATTTCTATGGTAAAGTGGGGGTGAGTGGTTAAGAATATTGTTCAATATTTTTTAAATGCATATATGTTTAACTTATACATTAATTTTTATAGCTATTAATAATTTAATAATTTAAAATGAAGTTATAATTTAGTAAGTTTTATGACTTTAAATAAGCTTATTGAGGTGTTTATTTTGGAATATGGCTTCCATTAATTTTAATTTAATATCATATTAATTATAGTGAGGCGAGAATTTTAACCTTCATTACCAAATATTCTAATATTCTTAGTAGTGACTCAAATCAAAATTGAGATTTATCTCCAAAATAGTTATCTCCTTTTTATTTTTTTGATCAAATTGATTAATTAAAAAAAAATCATATGAACAAGTGTCATATGAAATGAGTTATGTTTTTTTGGGAATATGGTATTGATAAGCCATAGTATAAGCCCATAGTATTATAAAAATGATTGGTCTTTAAGTGGATTTTTTTGGAAAGTTTTGTTATTTATTTTCTAATTAGAATCCAAAATGTATTTATTGAAATCACGAGTTTGAAAGGTGGATTCTTCACAATCAAAGTGCCCCAAGGGTTTTTAAGGTTGTTGAATCCATATATGGAGTAAAAAAAACTAGTTTAAACATCACAATTAAAGACTACACCTTATAAAAGTCTATATAAGATTAAAAATCTCGATGGTTCAAAATATTGTTACAATTTTTTAAAGTATAAAAGTTTAATTTATAGATTAATATTTAGTAGTAAATTAATTAAATAAATAATTAGTTCAAACTTTATGAATTTTTTTGTTTTAGTAATGTATATTTAATTAATGTTTGATGCTTATTATGATTAATGTTTATAACATTTTATTAAAAACCATTAAATTTACATAGTAAACTAGTTTAATAAACTTTAAAAACTATATTCCCCTAAATAAACATAACATATCTAACAATAATTAAAATAATAAAATAATAATAATAATATTTTATTTTATTGTAAAAAAATTCAATACTTACATTACCAATTGAAACATTAGTTCAATATTGATTAAAAACGAATTAAATAATTTGTTAATATGAAACTTAAATAAACTTCATTAATACACCGATCGAAAATATTAAATAAAAAAATAAATAATACTCAATTTAAAAAATCTTAATGTAATATTAAAAATAAATTAAAACAATAAATACTCAATTAGAAAAATGAAAGTAAAATAAGAAGCAACATAAAAAACACACTAAATTCTTTGTTGATAAACGGATTAAGGATTACTAAACATATAACTTTCATGACTTCTAAAATATGCATTTGATTATTGGACTATGGACTAAATAAGATGGGATTTTCATGATTATTAAATATGTGATTTTTGTGATTTTTAAAATAGGCTTAATGTAGTTTTATAAATTAAATGGTTAATAAATTATGATAATTAAAATAATCAATTTTATTTATAAAAAGTTATTAAATTTAAAAATAAAAAATTATAATTTATTTATAATATTTATTATTATTATTATTAAAGATGTATCATCTAATTATGGAATTCAATCTATTTATAATTAATTTTAATTTATAGTAGATTTTTACACTATCGCTATAATTTACATTCCAAAAAATTAACCATTCATTATAAACACTTATTCAACCATAATTTTTAATTAATAAATTTAATTAAGAAAAAAAGTAAAAACATTAATTCTTATTAGATAATAAATAACCTTTAATTTGTGTAATGCTTAGAATTTTCTAAAATTTTATAAATATTAAATCTCAAACATTCACTTAAAATAATAGATAATTAAATTAAAATTCTAAAACTCTCTTTTAATATAATCATGCTTATCAACATAATCATGCTTATCAACACAATTAAAGAAAATTATATTTTTTCTATGATTATAAAACTTATTGCTTTTATAATTTCTAAATATACAATTAAATAAGAGTAGGGCTCTTTCATGAGTAATATCTTCTTTAGTAAGTTTTGGTGGTGAGAATTGACTTGAGAAAAGAACTAGGCACACAGAGACATTTTTAGCTCTAATTTATAAGAGAATAAATATTTTCATCATTGTCTTTTTTTAATGATGTTTTAAAATGAAATATTAGAGAAATAGGATTTGAAAGACTTGTCTTTAACACCATAATAAATTTAGAAATAATGTTTTCCTAGGAGATTGTTACACATTGTGATAATGATACATAGTGGAGGGATTTTTGGTGATTATAAGAGGAGTTGTACAAAAGAAATTAAATAAGAAATCTAAGAATGTGATGAAATATATTTCTTCTATGTTTATCATCAAAATGAGCAAGTAAATCATTAAGCAAATCAAGTTATGATGATAGATTATGAGAAATGAAGCATAAATTGGTGTTTGTTCCATCACAACCTAATTAGGAGTCAAATGTTACACAACATTGATGAGCATGTGTCATTATATAGTAAAGTCTTAATGCAGTGAATCAATGGTACAATAAATCAATCATTACTTCATGTAGTTTGTAAGTCGATTTAAATCAAAGGCCTTACATGTTGGGTTGTAAATGTGGGTTGATGGTTTGAGGTAGTCTCTTGTTGGAATCTTTTAGAGTTGAGTTAAAAATATTGGGTAGCTTGTATTATGTAAGGAGCTACCTTTTTTATTTTTTCTCCTAGTTATTGCTCTTGATTTTTGTATTTTTTAGAATTTCTCTGGTAGATGATGGCTAAGCCATTATAGCCAATAAATGAATTTGTTGGATAAGTCTAACCTCTTCTCTTTATGATGGAATGGTGTGAGTGAACCAAATGCTTCAGATATGAGCTCAAATATTTGTGGAAGAGGGTAAAATACTTTTTGAAAGAGGAAGGTGAGGTGGATTGTGGAGTCATAAATGTTCATATTGGATGGTATTTATAGCAATGAAAATTGCAAAATAAATTGTAAGATATGATCTTAACTCATAACTCTTACGCAATTGACATTGCAAGGAACAATGTTAATATGAAAAACTTGGAGAAAAGAGATTGACACTTTCGTGGGTGTCCAACTTATAAGAAATTTGGAGATAACATTTCAAATTGACTCTAAAAAATAAATTATTTAAAAGATGGTTGTTCATCTTGGATTCCGAATCTCAATTTTATTTCCTCTTGTTTAGTTTTATCCTTCTTCTATACCATTTGCTCAAATGACATTCTTGGCCACCACTCAAGTTCTAGAAAAAAGAGTACAGTGAACATCTCCTCAGAGCATAAATATCAAGTTTGAAACAAACATACACTTGAAGAGGTTCATAGGAGTCAATAAATTTAACTTTTAGTTTAATTTCTTTGACATATCATGTATTTTAGAATTGTATTTTTACTTTTATAGATTTTTAGATAACATAATTGGTTAGTTGTATTAGGATTTTTCTTGGGACCTTAGTAATTATGGGAGAACCTATTAGTCTCAAGAATTTGTTTTAGAAGGATAAGAACTTTATTGATCTTTTCTAGTAGCTACATGGATTTTCTATTTTTTTATTTGTTTCTAATATAATTTTAAATCGTTCTATTATATATAATTGTGGTCAAGCCAATAACTACTGCAAAGAAATGATAAATTCCTTGTCTTTCCAACAAAAATGCTTGCTATTGATAAGTTTTAGCATATTTATTAATGGTAAAAAATACCTACTATAATTTGCCAATTATATTTCCTATAAAGATAGAAACAAATATTTCCTATAAAGCTAGGAAAATGTGTACACATAAATACGCATGCATATGACAACTCATATTTTAAACAAACCATTTTATGATGACATAACGAGCTAGAGAGTTCTCTTATTGCGCATTAGGATGGAGAAACGACAAGATTCTCACACTATTCAAAAACGTTAATTATGATTAATATAAAACTACGTATGTAGAATTCAGTATTCAATTATGTTTGATTGATTATGGGATTTTTTTTGGGCTTAAGCAATGTTATATAGTTGTGGAAGTAAGAGCAAGAGAGTTTTCTTATTGCGCATTAGGATGGAGAAACAACAAGATTCTCACACTTTATTCAAAACGTTAATTATGATTAATATAAAACTACATATGTAGAATTCAGTATTCAATTATGTTTGATTGATTATGTGATTTTTTTGGCTTAAGAAATGTTATATAGTTGTGGAAGTTGTTGTCTATGGATATGGATAAGGTGAAGTTTTCATTTAATATTATAGATTTGGATAATTATGTAGATATGTTCTACTTTGAAAAGGACTATTTCAAAATAATTTGAACTTAGAATTGTAATATTTTTGCTACATTTTATGTGAAAGGTGATTAACTTAGTGGGTTAGCTAAAAAAGTTGAGTTTTTTAAGTTTCAATGTAGAAGCTAGAATTTTGGGTGTTAGTCTCCTAATATGCTTATTTCTATTATGTGTCTCACTTAACTTCATTTTGATGATATGAAAAATGACTTGGTTGTTGTTGAAATGTGGCAGTAAAAATATTCCAATTTAACTTGTCATTGAATTAAATTGTGAATTAAAATCGAATTTAGTTTTAACAACTATTTGGAAATAATTAATTAACTCATTTTGAGTTAATTAGTTGAAGAAATTCAAGTTAGAAGTCTTTCTAAAGTCATGAAAGAGTTATCCCTTAAATTAGTTCCAAACTGTTTGAGGAACAAATAGAGTTAATAGTCAGTTGATGCATGCATGCACTCAACTAGTGTACTCCAATTAACTGAAGATTCCTTCATCAGAAACTCATGCATGTGTATTTTGAGAAATACCCAATTGAGTTTAAAGTCAAGGACAATGTACTATAAGTTGCATGTGTTTTCTTATAAAGAAAACTCATGCATGCAGTCAAGGTATCATTCCCTGACGATTGCATAGTTCTGACAGTGTGTGAGATCAGATTATTCCACTTGGTTTAAGGTGAATCATCCTAAAGGAACAACGCAAGGAAATAGGTTCTTGGAAGGCAGAAAGAAAGGTTGGAGAGAAGCCAAGATTGCCTGTGAGCATCTGTGAGGATTGTATTGAGAGCTGGCTAGCTGTGAGAGCTAAGGCTTTGTATAATTCTAATGTATTTCCACCTTATATGATAATACAAATAGTGGGGTTTTTAGTTGAGGCTTTCCCCAAAATATTTCATTTGTATTTTGCATTGATTCTTCTTCTTTTGGTTATATTTTTGAGCTCGATCTTTAATCTTCCGTAAATTGATAGTAGAAGTAGGTTATAGTATTCTGCTTTGATTTATATTGCATTATTGGGTTAACCTAGTAGATTTTATGCATGGTATCATAACTGGATTTGTAGAAGTTTTCTACATGGTATCGAAGTTGTGAACAGTATACTGAGAAGATAATTTGAAGTTTTAAGTTCGAGGTTCCAGGTGCAAATCGAATTCATATCATACTTCAAGGTTGGCCAATGGCATTGTATGGCTTGAGACTCGAGTATGCCTTGGAAGGTAGCTCAAATTACATAGCATGGAAAGATATAATGGAGGTTGTATTACAAGACAATGGCTTGAAGGAATTCATTGATCAAGAAATCCAAAAGCTAGCTTCAACTAATGCACAAGAGTTGGCTGAGTGGAAGAAGTGTGTGGCAATGGTGAGATGGACCATCCTTGAGGGAGTAAAGACCATATTGTCTCGAGTCTCTATGGGAAGGATACTCTATTTTCAATGTGGAAGACATTGAAGGACCTCTACCAAAACAGTAGTGACTAGAGGAAATTGACACTCAAGGACAAGCTTCGAACAATCAAGATGGTGAAGGGTGATACTATTTCCACATATCTAAACAAGCTCATCACCTGTAGATATGAGCTTGGTAGTGTGGGAATAACTATTTCCAATGATGATATCGTGAGCCTCGCTCTCCTTCGCCTTCCAAAGAGTTGGAATATCTACTAGGATTCTATGAATGGAAGGGAGAAAGAGTCGGATTGGGAGCGACTGTGGTCAGATGTTATGCAGGAGAAAATCAGGAGGAGCAGACGAGATGGTTCTTCATCCAAGAATGATGATGAAGAAAAAAATTTGGCCTTAGCAAGTAAGGCAGGGAAAGGGAATGGGAAGGGTTCCCATTCCAAATCGAATTCTTCTCATGGAGGGAAGAAGGGTGACATGTCTAAAGTGAGATGCTTTAATTTTAATGAGATGGGACATTATGCAACTAATTTCCCATTGAAGAAGTCCAAGAAGGGATCCTTGGAAGGATCGGAAAGTGAGGCATTAGTCTCTCAGTTCGAAATAGACTTTACCCTCATCGCATGCATGGTGTCATCGATGATGGGTTGTGTTTGGTATCTTGATAGTGGAGCCTCATTCCACATGATTGGTGATAAAAGTTTATTCAGTGCCTTGGAGGAGAAGGGCCTCAAGATGCGCATAGAGATGGGTGATGACGGAAGGTATAGTGTTTTAAGAGTGGGCACAATTGCTTTTCAAAGGGAGCATGGAGCTCATATCACCTTGACAGATGTGAAGTATGTTCCTGGGCTGAAGAAGAACTTGGTATCGGTCGCGATGTTAAAGGACAAAGGCTATGATGTTGTCTTCAGTAAAGGAAAGGCATTCCTAAGACACATAGCCACAAGTCAGAACAAGAGGATAGGGATTCGGGTGAAGAATCTCTATAAACTAGAGGTAGATAATTATGCAGCATTGAGTACGAAAGCATAATTGGTGCAAAGCGAAGACATTGGCAAGTTTTCGCACAGGCAGTTGGGCCATTTGCATCATGGGGCTTTGAAGATAATGCAACAAATATCTACAGGGCTTCCCAAAGGTAAACATGAGCAAGTGGACACATGCAAAGGTTGTACCTTGGGAAAGTACACCAAGTATTCCTTTCATGATCAAGACAGTGGAGTAGAGGCTATCTTAGAGTGAGTTCATACTGATGTGTGTGGACTATTCTCGACGACAACCAAAATGAAGCAAAGGTATTATGTGATTTTCATTGATGACTATTCTCGTAAATGTTGGATTTATTTGATGCAGAAGAAGGAACAAACTTTTACAAAGTTTTGTGAGTTTAAAGCTTTGATCGAGAAAGAGACAGGGAAGAAAATCAAAGCCTTGAGAAGCGACAATGGTGGAGAATATGTCTCTCAAGAGTTTAAGGACTTCTGTGCAGTTGAAGGAATTCAACAAAAGTTGACGGCACCTCATAACCCATAGCAGAATGGGGTGGTAGAGAGGAAGAACATAACTATTGTAGGGGCAACACGGCCAATGCTACATGACCAAGGGCTACCACTTCACTTGTGGGTTGAGGCATGCGACACAGCTGTCTATTTTTAGAATAGAAACCTGCATCACATACTTGGGACGAAGACACCAGAGGAAGCTTTCTCTAGTAAGAGACCAGATGTGGGTCACTTTAGGATCTTTGGCTCATCGGTATATTGCCATGTGACAAAGGATCCATGAAAGAAGCTTGAGCTAGTAGCAGAGTTGGGGATATTTGTGGGGTACATTGATACACCTCACAACTATCGGGTGTTCTTGCCTACCATTTAGAGGACAGTGGTTCACAGATATGTCAAGTTTGATGAGCAAAAGGCCATGCGAGTTTCCCTTGAGAGGGAGCTCCAACTATATGTTGTTGAGGAACTGTTGGCTCCTACGGAGGAGGAGCCTTAGAATGATGCGGAGCTGCTACATGCAGAGGTTCTAGGAGTGGAGACATCCACTCAAGCACACTTCCAAAGATGGACATAAGTGCACAAGAGAAGTTGACAGATTGTTTGAGGATGCGAGAGAGAATGTGGGAGCACCATCTTCTTAACGTAGACAGAGGAGGTCACCTAAGAGGTATAATGGATACATGGCCCTTGCTAGGGAATGTGTTGAGATAAAGGCATCTTCCTTGGAGGAAGCAGTGCAACAGCCGATTTGGGTTGATGATATGGTGGAGGAATTTGACTCTATAGTTCGTAACAGTGTTTGGGATGTGGTTCCAAGACTAGAGAACAAGTCAATTGTGAGTTCTTGTTGGCTTTACAAGGTAAGCAAGCTTCTAATTATGAGAGGATCATGTTGATGCAGTATATTTTGACAGAGGAGCAAGATGCTGACATTTTGACATTGGCATTGTCAAAGTGTAAATTCGAGTTCCATAGAGACATGATCGGGGTGGCAAATAATCCCTTTCTTGTTGAGAGTGAGTGTGGCAACAAGAATATTCCAATTTAATTTGTCCTTGAATTGAATTGTGAATTAAAAATGAATTTAGTCTTAACAGCTACTTGGAAATAATTAATTAATTCTTTTTGAGTTAATTAGTTGGAGAAATTCATGTTAAAAGTCTTTCTGAAGTCATGCAAGAGTTATCCCTTAAATTAAGGAGATAAGATTGAGTTATATTTGAGTTTTAATTAGTTAACTTAGTTTACTAAGTTAATTCCAGTTAAATTAGCTCCAAACTATTTGAGGAACTAACAAAGAGTTAGCAGTCAGTTGATGCATGCATGCACTCAACTAGTGTACTCTAGTTAACTAAAGATTTCCTCATCAGAAACTCATGCATGTCTATTATGAGAAAGATCCATTTGGGATTAAAGTAAGGATAGTGTACTATCAGTTACATGTGTTTTCTTATAAAGAAAATTCATGCATGCAGTCAAGGTATCATTCCTTGAGGATTGCGCAGTCCTAATAGTGTGTGAGATCAGAGTGTTCCACTTGGTTGAAGGTGAATCATCCTATAGGAACAATTTAAGGAAATAGGAGTTTGGAGGGCAGAGAGGAAGGCTAGAGTGAAGCCAAGATTGCCTGTGAGCATCTATGAGGATTGTACTGAGAGATGGCTAGCTGTGAGAGCTAAGGCTTTGTATAATTCCTATGTATTTCCACCTTGTATGATAATACAGATAGTGGGGTTTTTAGCTAATGCTTTCCCTAAAGTATTTTCATGTGTATTGTGCATTGACTCTTTCTTCTAGTTATATTGTTCAGCACAATATTTAAGCTGTTGCAAATTGATAGTAGAAGTAGGTTATAGTATTCTGCTTTGATTTATATTACATTACCACGTTAACCTACAACAAATTTTCTACAGTTGTGATATTCAAAATAATTCAATAACTTTTGATCAATTATGTGGCCATGCCAGATTCAAAACCATAATATGGTCATTCCATTATTCTCCAAAGATAGAATGTTATAATGATAAAAAAAGATAACAAATTTCATTTAAAATGTAAAATAGACATAAGAACATAAATAAAATAGACGTAAGAGCATAAAATTATAAGATAAAGTGAAAAAACAATAAAATTTTGATAGAAATTTTGAGGTTTGTATCTCCAATCTAAAAAGAAAACTAGTAAAATTCATATCCTATACAATCAATTAAAGGTGTTTAGACTATTGTAGAGAATAATTTTCTAAGATCTACATTTTTATAAGAAAAATAATCCTTTAAAATTCAAAGAAACTATTGCAATATTTAGGTATTTATAGAATGTGAAGGATACGAGATAGCATGGTTTAAGAATATTAATAATCTATCAAATTCGAATAAGGTAATGTAGTATTATAGGATGCACAACAATTTAGTGATGCGAGGTAATTTAAAGTATGATTATCTAAACATGAGTAGACTATGTAGAATAGAATACTCTAAACATTGAAGTGAGTAGAATAATCTAAAGTAGAATTTATGTTAATGTATAATTCATTATAAAAACAATTTAAAAAGTTTCAATTAAAAAAGAAATCAAAATATTATTAGAATTTTAAAATCAAAATTAAAAAGAACTAATAATTATATAGTTTTAAATTAATAAAACATGAAAATTTTAAAATTAATAAAAAACATGAAAAAAGTTATTAAAATCCTTATACTAATGTAGAAAAACAACCTCTTAAATTCAAAAAAGACTTTTAATATTAAAATAAAACTTAACCTAGTAAAAGAGAGTAAGATGTGTATGTCTATAATATACTAAAAGAATTCAATAACTTTTCATCAATTATATGGCCATGCAAGATTCAAAACAATAATATGGTCATGTCATTTATCCTCCAAAGATATAATATTATAATGATAAAAAGATAATAAATTTCATTGAAAATGTAAAATAGATATAAGAACATAAATAAAATAGATGTAAGAGCATAAAATTATAAGATAAAGTGAAAAAACAATAGAATTTTGATACAAAGTTTGAGGTTTGTATTTCCAATTTAAAAAGAAAACTAGTAAAATTTAGATCTTATACAAGCACTTAGAGGTGCTTAGACTATTGTAGAGAAGAATTTTCTAAGATCTACATTTTTATAAGAAAAAGAATCTTTTAAAATTCAAAGAAAGTATTGCAATATTTTAGGTGTTTATAGAATGTGAAGGATCCTAGATAGCATGGTTTAAGAATATTAATAATCTATCAAATTTCAATAAGGTAATGTAATATTATAGAATGCACAATAATTTAGTGATGTAAGTTAATTTAAAAATATGATCATCTAAAAATTAGTAGACTATGTAGAATAGAATACTCTAAACACTGAGATGAGTAGAATAATCTAAAATAAAATTTATATTAATTCTACAATTTCATTATAAAAGAAATTTAAAAATTTCAATAAAAAAAATCAAAAATATTATTAGAATTTTAAAATCAAAATTAAAATAATAATAATAATAATAAACACTAAAAAATTTAAATTAATCCAAAACATGAAAAAATGTTACTAAAATCCTTATATAATGTAGAAAAACACCCTCTTAAATTCAAAAAAGACATAAAACTTAACCTAGTAAAAGAGAGTGAGATGCCTATGTGTAGAATATACTAAAAACCTTTATATACTATAATGTGTATTAAAAAAACTAGAGTAAAATAGATAGTAATGCATATTTATGTAGGATATCTAAAACCTCAAAATAAAAAAAAAAAAATTAAAAAAAAAATCAAACTAATATTAAAAAAAAAGAATTAAATGTAAAAGAAAAAACTATAATATAATTATATTTAAACATTATACACTTTAAGGGTGTGTAGACTAATTAGAGTAAGAGTATAAACTAATGTATAATACAATTCCAAAAAAATGGAATATTTTATTTAAAGGATATTTAAAGTTTCGCAATTCAAATAAAAATAATTAAACTATTATAAAAAAAATGTAAAATTAAAAATAGAGGACAACATTTCTCAAATTTAAAAGAAAAATAATAATATTATTATTAAAACTCTAAATTAATATAAGACATAAAAAATATTGTTAGAAATATAATATCAATGTATAGGAAAAAATGGGATTGCATTTATTATTAGCACACAATGTATCCTATAGAAGGGATCACATTTCTATCATTCACACACTCTAACCTCAAGCGTCAGCTTATTAGCACAATTTCTCCCCAAAAGTGTTGAGAGTAATTGACATGTAACCTCCTATTAACAACACTCAACCTATGATATTGAAAAAATTACAATAATATTATTATAAATATTAAATAAATAAATAAATATATTAAGAATTGGTATAGACCTGATACATATAAATATATCTATCTATCTATATATAAGTGAATAAAATATATATATTATATATATATATATATATATATATAGATATATATATTATAGATAAAATAAAATTATGAAAATATAAAATAAAATAAATAACTATAATATAATAAAAAATTAAATATAAAATAATAAAAGTTAAAATATAAAAATCAAAATATTTTTTTCAAATTTTTTTATAATAAAAAATAACTAATTAAAAAACATTATTAAAAATCCAAATTTTTTAATAAAAATAAAATATTATTCACATATATAATTAATTAGAAGAAAAAGGGGCAATAATCAGACTGCTGCTAAATCCCAAGAAGGAAATGAAATATCATAGCAATCCTAAGTAAAGACTATTAATATCAATTAAAAAATATATACCTTTAATATTGGGAAAACTGAGATAGGAGAAATGATAAATAATTTAGTGTTAATTTTTATATTAATGATATTTTATAACACTTTCTATAAAATTATAAAACAAAAATTTGGTTTAATATATAAAATAATGTATTTAAAGAAAATAAAAAAATTCATATCCATCATTTAAATTAATTTAATACAGAAAATGTTGGAACTCTACCTACCCCTATAAAATAAAGTTCATATTCATCATTTAAATTTATTTAAAAATACAGAAAATGGTGGAACTCTACTTAACTCTGTTACATAAATGATAAAAATCAAAGTTAATTTAAACCACTAAAAATAACAGAAAATGGTGGAACTCTACCTACCTCTATTACATAAATAAAAATCAAAGTTAATTTAAACCACTAAACCTATCCGCTAGCCAGCTTAATTAAACCACTAAAGCTAGACACTGACCATATTAATCTGGGTGTGAGAAGATGCCGTTAATCAACCCAGAAACGTACAGACCAAGCCAACTTTTACAATATCCTACAGCGCCCAGGCCTGCGTCCACTAAAAACGCAGGCAATTGGTTTAAAAATCAAGCCAAAGTAATTCCACGACCAACTTTAAACATATCCTACAGCGCCCATATCCGTGTCTACCGAAAACGCAGAAAAATGGATATAAAAGCAAGCCGAATTAAATACAAGGCCAACCCAGCTCTTTAATCCAATTTGCTGTAAGACATAAAACATGGACACATTATGTTATTTCGAAGGTCTTCCTGGAGTGAAAACATGTACACTAATAAGCCTGGAAAACCAGAGTAAGCCATTCCCACCTTGGCCTATAATTTTTTATAAAGGGCAACTAAATTGCCAGTGACAACTATTACAATTTCTTTGGGATCAAAAGATTTCTAGGATCGTCATCTGCCCAAAACAAATATGAAAATCAAGCATGCAGGCATTTCAATTTACAATGGAAGCGCAATATTCAAGTTACTTGCCTTAATTTAGGGTTTGCAGATAACTTTGAAGCAATCTTGAAGCATGAAACGACGCTGCATGAGGTTGAGTTAAAGATACAGGAGAGAATTGCACATGAAATTGTATTTGGCCCTTTGGGAAATTAGAAGTCCTTGGGTATGTATATGTCATTCTCTGAGTAGTAAAGAAGAGGGAACTGAATTCACAAGTACTTATCTGTATGTGATGGACTGAGAGCCTGGCCTTCAAAGTTCAATCCCAGCCCACAATCACCTCGACCATGTAGAGCGAACAACCTCCTTCAGGTTGCGCAGCTCAACGTTGGGGTGCCATTTAGAAGGAAAAAGTGCTGCGAGGGGTGTTAAATTATGATACACCCACTCCCAAGAAATCGATGAAACCTGTCTCCTTTCCTTGATCTGGGTCCGTGATTGGATGGTCTGCAACTTGGCTTTCCACAATGTTATAAGGGTTCCTATCTCTGGCATTATAAGATTTGTTCTGCTGCACAAGATTCACTTCTTTTTGTGTAGTAGAAGGTGAACTCTGAGGATTTATACTCAACTGCAAATTATATGCAGGGCTATAACTAGTGGTTGTGTTTCTTTTAACTAGCTCTGGAGATATTAATTGGGCTTCTTTAGCCTCTGCTACTGCTGCACTAGGGTTATGTTCATCAGTAGTTCTGTGACGAAACGATGAGGCAGTGAAGTTATGAAATGGTGGTATTTTTAGGCGCCCATTGATTCTACCTGCTGGCTCTGGGCAAGGAAAATTGTCAGATCTAAATTCTCCCTGGGCTAAATCTGGTGGTTTGGAGAGTGTAGAACCAGACAAAATTGGAAGCCATGAAGTTGCTGATGAGACCTTGGAAGGTGCAGGTCTCATGGATTGTTGGAAAAAGAAATCCTGGAAGTTTTTCCTTGATTGGACGTGATTATTCATTCCAATATCGCAGAGGGAATCCAGAATTCTGTTTTTGTAAGCTTCCCCTTCAGCTGATAGAGACCTACCTGCAAATTATTCAATGTAGAATTCAATATTAGTTATAACCAATATCAACCATCTAGGAATTTTATATTAACTATAACAATTGTCACAACTACCTAATGGGATTTGACAAGTTGAAAATGTCATGGGCCTCTTAAACCAAATATGGCGTTTGACACGTTGAAAATGCCATCGGCGTCTTAAACCAAATACCTTAGAAATGGTCCTCTAGGATTAGTAAAAGTGTAGATGACAAGGAAAAGTGGAGTACCTTGTGGGTTAACAACCTCTAATCCCTGGCTTCTGCCTGATGGATTTAGTATGAGGCCGTTGCCATGGATTTGGGAACTGATATTTTCTAGGGTGGAGTCGTGAGGTAATTTTCTTGGCCTTCTTCCCAAGATACTAGAGGAAGAAATCCCTACGTCCTCATGACATCCTCTATAGTACATGTCGATGAATGTGCTGAGAGAATTTTCTTCTATGTGTTCTGCTGCGTGAGCACTGTGTGGCCTCGCTTTTCTCATCAAGTGGCTGCATGATGATCTTCTTTTTCCATAGATTCGAGATCGTTCTCTAAACTTTCTTGCCATTATAACATGCCAGTGATTTTTTACTGCATTATCTGTTCTGCCGGGGAATAGCCGGGCGATCATGGCCCATTTATTGCCATGCAATCGATGGGCAGCCAGTAAGCGCTCCTCTTCTTCTTCTGTGAATGGTCGGCGATTTATGCGTGGATCCAGCTGGTTAAACCACCTCAGTCTGCAGCTCTTACCTGCATGGATCATTACGCAAACAAGCTCAAGATTATGAGTTTCAATTTTTACCCATAAATCCTAGAGACATTCATTTTTTCTCATACCTATTTATTTCAATCAAGATAAGAAGGATAGGGAGAAAGAAACCATTGAAGACATGAGACTGCATGGTGTATCAGACTGTACCATCTGTGTTTATTATTCTCAGACAGAAGGACCCACAAAACATTTCTTCGATAGGATGGAAAGGATGAGGAGAGAAAGGCCTAGCATTAGGACATGAATTTTACAACCAATCAATTAATAGAGAAACCAAAACCAAGACATCTGATTAGGTTCATGTAGGTAAGTATTCATACTTCAACCCAAGCAAGAGTTCGCATATTCATTTAGCAACCAATCAACCATTCTATATTAGGGGTAGGAGGAGAACCAAGGCAACCCATCCACATATAAGGATTTATATATATAAATATATACCCAATTTTCAGCCAAATAGAAGTTTACATATTCAATCAGCAATCAAGCAACCATTAGACATGTTAGCAGGAGAACCAAGATTGCCTATAAACATAAAGAATATACAAGTCTGTACGCGATTTTCATCCCAATCAGAGGTTCACATATTTGTTCAGCCACCAATCAATCGAACAGGAAAACCTAGACAACCTATTGGCACAAGGATCATGTAAGTCTACCAATTTTCAGCGAAAACGGAGTTTACATCTTCAATCAGCAATCAAGCAACCATTAGACATGTTAGCAGGAGAACTAAGATCGCCTATGAACATAAAGAACATGCAAATCTGTACCCAATTTTGAGCCCAATCACAAGTTCATATATTTATTCAGCAACCAATCAATCAAACAGGAAAACCAATACAGCCCATTGGCATAAGGATCATGTAAGTATGTACCCCATTTACAGCCCAAACAGGAACTCACTTATTTATTCAACAACCCATCAATTATTATGTAGGTTCATTACTACGTAGGTTAGTAGGAGAGTCAAGAAATCCCATTTGCTTGAGAAACATGTAAAACTATACAGGATTTTCAGCTCAAGCAGGACTTTATATAATTTTGCGATTAACTAATCATTATCTCAATAACAAAACCAAACCACTATATCGGCATCAAGACCATGTAAATCTGAACCCCATTTTGAACACACGCTAGGGATTCTGAACAAAACCATACATGATCGGGTTGAGATTTCCCACAAGGAGGATCGTGGGACCCCATTTTAAGCCCAAGCAGTATGAAAACTCCCGGATCGCGTTTCTTGGGCAATCTCAGAAAAAGCCATAGATGATTTCTCAGAGAACCCAACATGTCAGAGAACCCAACATGTCTACTGGTAAACCACAACCCAACCTAGGGTTTCTTCACGGGTCTTACACTGAGGCCACATAGTAGGATATTGTCAAAGAAAGAGCATCGTTAGGACGAATTAGTCCATGGTGATTGTGCATCGTTAGGACGAATTAGTCCATGGTGATTGTGTCGAAGATTAATTCATATATTAATACAAACTAGGGAATTGGGAAAGTGATTATTTTGGATAGATTTACCCGCAGTCTATGGAGCAAAGCATGAAACAATCCCTTGTATTATTATTACATTGAGCCAGTCCTTTACCTGATCTACCATGGAGTTTCTCAGCTATGGAATTCCAGTTCTGGGGTCCATACTGTTCAACGAGTTCTCTCAGTTTCTCATCTTCAGCCGGTCTCCAGTGTCCTCGGGGGCACATTTTGGCCTGCGAACTTTCATCTTTTGCATCCGAGAGTCTATCTGTTTTAATTTCCTCATGGAGTACTACGGGTTCGGTCATTCTGTTCTCAGACTTACAAAATCGCCCCCACCGGGAATCTATGCGCAACTAGGTCTGAGCACAGAGACTTGCAAAAGCTCTGAATTCATAGAAGTAGTAGTAATTGCCTAGAGAAGGGTTTTAATATATTCCCCCTAGGGCCGTGTGTGGAAAAGAATGATTAGGCAGCAAATGATAAGGCTGTCATATTTCCATGCAGTTAGATGAAAGAGAGGCCTATCTATAAGAGGGACCGCTCTCCAACTGGACAAAAGATAAGCAACCGTTTATGCAGTTCTGGAAACATATATTGTAATTCCTGTGAGAATGAGTTAACGACGACCATTTCTGGTGGCAGGTCCCTTTTGTTGGTTTCGCACGATACGGATCGACAGCAAAAGGGACCTGTATTTGGCACTAGGGATTGCGTGTTTGTATGGGTACTTAGGTAATCCTGCCACACTGCTAATTCCAAAATCAAGCGGCTTGTACATCAAATTCCAAGGCCCCACTTTCAAGAAAGGGACCCATAAACACATTAACAATTAAATCCCCCCACAAAAAAAATAATTAACACTCTGCAGTCTCCGCCACCACTAAGATAACAAGCCCTGTATACTGTGTAGGACCTGGTAGTTCATCTGCCATTGGAGTTATGTTTACTGATGGGGAAGCGTGAGTTGAATTTGGTGTGATTTTGCTTCTTGATATACAGAGGTGTGGGTGGGTGCCCAGCCGTTGAGGAATTTGTTTCGTTTAGTTTGTGTGACCACTACAAGTAATTCTAATTCTCTCTGCATGTCACTCCTTGGCGTACAAGATGTGTTCGTTACAAACGAAATTCTTATTGTACTTTAACCATTCTGGTTAGTCATGCCTCTAATTAATTTTAACCACCAAGTAGTTATGATCCACACTGTACTTAGAATCTCCGGATTTCCAACTTAAGCATCTTGGACGATATATACAATGTGTATCCAGCTAACATATATATATTTATATATTTTTTATTTGTTAAAGTGTTTAGGATGTGAACGATGACTTAATCCGAATCCGTTGTTCGTCGTTGTCCACGGCTGGTGCAGCAGCCACTTTACTTGCAGGAGGTTTTCCACTGTTAGTCTAAGCAGGCCAACCTACTACCCCCTAATTTTGGCTCCCAAATCTCATTCCCAATTAGCAAATGCAGACGCCAGCGGGTTCGATCCCCTGACGAGGAATATACACAAATTTAAACTAACGTAACAGCAAAAGTCCACCTTGAAAGCCGAGGGGCAGTTGGGAGGGAGCTGGGGTCTTAAGGAATCCCCCCAAGGCCCACAGTAGGCGTTATACAGTCATGTTTTTTATACTCTTATGCATTTCCAAGAGCTCATTACTTGCATAGCAAGCGCAGTCGCCGTCATTTAGTAAGGCCTAGCTAGCGCATTGGATGGTGATCGGGACTCTCCATCTCTGCGGCTATTTTTTTTCTTGTTACACAGAAAAACAAAGGGACGTCATGCATGTAGATTGTAGCTGATTGTTATGTGTCACCATTATGGGACTAATAATTATTCAGATATTTTCATTCTATCCATTTCAACCTAAGCTGTGGGGAATTAAGGGTTACCACAAATCAAGGGCAGATAATTGAGGCTGGGGTGGCCTGATCAATAGAGTCGTATCATTATAGAACAGAGATTGCTAACGAAATTAGCAACAGATTGGTTCTTTTATTATTTTATTGCAAATCATTCTTGCAATGAAAGCATAAAACTACGCCGCCCTAATTGCTGGTGGGAAGTCGATCCCGCCATTGCTGATATCATCAAGCTTCCAATTTTATATAATTCATTCACCTTCACTTATACTGCTTCCTCTAAATTTTCCACATTCAATGGAATTTTACTCCTTTGATGTTTATAAGAAAAATAAACGGAATGGGTTTCCCCGGTGTCCCCCGATTCTGCTCCGCTGCAGACAACGTAAACGCAATATTCTGCGGAGAATGTGATGTGTTTAAATTCCGGTAACATGAAATGTCACATTGGAACTTATCTTGGTTGGGAATTTTTTTTTCTGTTAGAAAATGTCTAACTCTGGCAAGAGTTTGTTCGTTCTTTCCAACCTCGCTGATGGCCGCGGTACACTTGACCGTTAAATCCAAGTTTTCACTATAAAGTCTTGAGGTCGACTCAGCTGCCATTTATGTGTGATATATATGTACATGTAAATAAATGGTAAGAAATTTTAATGAATCGTATTCATAAAGAGATAATTTATATTCATAAAAATTGTTAAAAATGTGAATAAATAGCCACCTAAACAATAAATTATCATTCTTTTAAAATATTGTTATGGAGATAATTTTGTTATGGAGTGATAATGACGACTTTAAATAGGTGTTTTAACATTTTTATTATGGTTGTTTAATGTGATAATAATGGTTGTTTAATGTGAAAATAATGATAAAGATCATTTTTAATTATTAAAAATAAAATATATATGTATGAAAATTTTGGAGTTGTGTTTAGCCTGATTTTTTGGATTTTCTAGGAAAATTTAGAGGTGAAATTTTGATTTGCATCACCGTGAATATGAAAATTTTGGAGTTGTTTTTAGCATGATTTTTGGATTTTCTTGGAAAATTTGGAGGTGAAACTTTGATTTGCGTTATATATGGATTCATCACCATAAAAAAACTCTAGGGCATTTCGATTGTGCATGGCTTACCGGCCAAGATTGTGATTTCAATAAATTCTTAGCGGATTTTAGAGAAACTAGACTAGAAAAACTCACTCGAAAAATTTCAAAAAAATCTCACTAAAAACAACTCGGGAAATTTCCCCTTCCTAATTAATTAATATATTTCGCAAATCCACAAATTACATAACAAGGAACAAAGGACTTGCAAACCAAAAATTTAAAATGTTATGGATATTATTTTTAAAATTCTATTTAAATATTAAATGTGATTTTTAAAATATTATTTATAATTTTTAAAAAATATATAATTTATTTTTAATTCATCTTGTAGTGACCATGAACCACACTAAACTTATTGACAAAATTTTGATGTGATTATGGCCGAAAACATGTTTCAAAAAATAAATATACTTTAATCAAATATATTTTTTAATTAATAAAAAAAAATTAGCATTGGATGAAATGAAACTTAGAGATCTAGTGAGGAAGATAGTCTCATTTAGAGGCATGGTTTTGGTCAAGAAAACTCTTTTTTGGTTTTGTATAGTTCCATGTTGAAACTTGGATCTATAGTATGGGGTCTGGGATCTCCTATTCGTACAAGAAGTTTCTTTCCTCAATATTCGTTTCAATGATGAAGTTTTAACTTGTAGAAAATACTTTTGAGAGCAAAGTTTGGTTTGCATGTTTCATAGGCTTTGGTCATGACTATCTAATATACACGAATAGACCTTTGAGACATGGATGCATATTAGACACGGAAGTATCTTTTGACGAATGAGTTGAATATTTACCCTATGGCACAAGGTTCTTTTGTTGTTGTTTTTGACAATATTGAGGATAAGAAGGCCATTTGCGAAGCCGCTTTGTGGTTTTCGGGTAGTCTTGGTCTCTTCATGAAGCCGTGGACTCCCACTTTTAACCTCATTTCAGCTTCAGGATCCATGGCTCTTGTTTAGGTAAGGGTTTCAAAGCTTCCGCTGCATCTTTGGAATCTTCCATAGTTATCCTCTACTCGGAATGCACTAGAAAATTTTTATTTCGGCAACCCAAAAATTAAAACTTTTTATAAGACTATTTATTCCGCAATATGTGTGTAGATGGACTTCAAGAATGGTTTTCCCACTAAGATTAATTAACAACTCCAAACTATGTTTGGGTCCAAAAGTTCGACTATGAAAATTTTTCATTCAGGTGAAGAACGTGCTATGAATTGGGGCATGTAATTAAAAATTTCCCCAAGCGTTTATAGAACAAAAAATATTGAAAAAAAATGAAGACCTAAATGGAGAGAAAGGAGCTTAAGGCGATCATGATAAGATGTACAAAGAGGAAAATGCTTAGGATAAAAAAGAATGAGAAGTTAAACATCAAGTGGATACTTCCAAAGAAAATGCACTAGATATAGCAAAAATCATTCAAGAAGAAACACACGTGAGTGAGGATCCTTCCTTCAGAGACAGTGAAAGTGGTAAAACAACAAACCTTACACAAAACATATCTCCTCCTGAATCCATAAATAATATTTCTGGAAAGGAAACTTCTTGGGGAGATCACGTGGATCAGGAAGAATTCAAAAATAACAACGTTCAAAAACAATTTGGACCCAAATTGGGAAGAAAGGAAAATCTATTCCACCAAGGAAAATAAGAAGTCTGACTAAATCAAAGCAAAAATTGTGAAATATAAAATTTAAATGTGCCTTAATATTGGGGTTTTCCCGAAATTTTTAGTTCCAAAAAGACTCAAATTTTTTTTATCACAGAAAACTAGTTTGAGAGTTTGAATTGAGCCTTTGTACTTAATATCAAACCTGCAAAAAAAAATGAAATGTGTAATTTTTTTTTCTAAATACGAGTAATTCTATTAATGTAACAAAAAATTGTACAAGGAGGCACTGGCCTTTGCAGATCAAGTCTTAGATTATGTCATGTTTATCAACCAATAACTGTAAATGACTGCCCGCACCGGGGAATCCAGTACAAAACTAGAAAGTGTTTGCTGCCCACGCAGGGGTAATAGCTTGTAATGCCAGAGTGGAAGAGTCTGTTGCACAAAACATCAAAATTTACAACATTTTCATAAAAGAAACGGCAGAAAAGACCCCTAAGTTTTGTAGTCAGGAACTCAAAACTTGAAGAAAACTTTGGCCAGCTAGGTGTCATTAGGTGGAGGAGGTTCTTCCACAATCAGACACATATATACTTACATGTCATCTTTCTCGTCGTGTTGATCTCTCATTATTGCATCCACATTCTTGAAGCCGCTTGGAATATTGCATCCTTAAGCTATGCCTGAGCGGTCCAGAGCTTCTTCATGGCTTCTGCACTTCCTTGAGCTACCGCCAGGGGCTTTTCTTCTGCTGGTGTTGGTCCTCTCCTGAATGTTATGAGCCAAGACTTCAGAGCTTTGGCGCTCCTCTCTAAAAGCTACTGAAATGGTTGCAATAATGCACGGGAGATTCAGTGTGCAACGAAACTGGAATTGGGTCGAGTGACTGGGTTGCAGAGTTGGAATAGAAGCAGCATAAGGCTGGGGAGCCTCTTCAGTACTCCAAGAACCAGTCGGCTGAGCACGCCTCCTATCGCTACGGGTGGCAGTATAATGAACTGAGAAACGAGCCATCATCGAGGGGGAGGAAGAGTCCAAAGGAGTTGAGCCAGAGAGGAACAGTGAGGGGGGGTGAATTTCTCTACCTCTACCACTGCCTCTTCTAAAGTGCATCATGTGACGCAGACGAGGCATGTTCACCTAGTCAAAATTGGGCTGACGAGGATGAGGAGGAGCAGTCCGAGGGATTGAATGACCAGTGGAAGAAGGAGGACTGGTAATCCATGGTTCAGATCTAAGATTCAAGGCCAAAGCAGCAATTCGAAAGAAACAAAGTAGACTCTTCGAGAAGTGGGCATCATCTACCATCTCGATACAACAAAGGATTTGGCATCGTCTCCCCGTTAACGTGCGCGAGCTCGACTCTGCAGCAGCAGAGAGACAAATGCAATTCAGAGGAGGCGGAACAGGGGAAAGGCAGTGAATTTGCCATTTTATGAACCAGAATGAGGTTTCCTCGGCCTGCACAAAGCATTAAAACCTCATTATTGTCAACGATGAGATTCTAGGTGGAAGCGTGAGTGTCCATGTGATCGTGCCACTTGCCAACCCATGTTTGATGCACTATTCCAACGCCTTTAATCCCCTGCATCGAGGAAAAAATATAAAAATTTTAACCTTATCACTATATTCTTTTAATAATACAAATCTTTACGTGTTTCATTTATATATATATATCCGTACTTGTTTCATTTAAAATATATATATAATATATATAATTTTTGAAATGGTATTTTCTAGAATCCGTTAATAATATTTATAAATAATAATATTATTTTGTGACCATGCCTTTATGTATTAAATGTTAAGTTTATTATTAAAAATAATGGAAATTGGTTAGTTGTCACTCATATTTATGGATTATTAGCTTAACTCATCATTTTCGAGAATCGAACTCTATGAGAAAATTAAGAATGGGGATAACTGGAATTCTTTTGGTAAGTTAAAACATAATATTTAAAATAATATTCATAATATCATTAAAAAATTGTTGGATAATAATACTATTATTTTTTACCTCTAGAATAATATTATTTTTATTATAATCGTAATAATACTTAAAAAGTTAGCGGATATTAATAATAAGAATGTATGAAAATTTTAATAAATGTAAATGAAAAAATAATAGTGTGTTATTTTCATTTATTTTTAGTTAAATATTAAAAAATTTTAGATTTTTTAATTTATATAATAATAATTTTAATTTTATGCTATGAGATATGGAATATATGGTGATGGTGTATTGTTAAGTCATTTTGTCTATTTATGTTAAGGGATTGGTGTGGCTTATTTTGGGTGTGTGTTGGTGGTTTTGACAACATAGATGTCTCTAGATTGTGGTTTCTCAAAAACAAGACTAAAGCATGATGTAATCTTCATAGAACTCAGAAAACTTTATATATATATAAATAATTTATTTTACTAATTTTCTTAGTAAAAATATATCATCTATTTTAGAAATATTATTTAAATAATATCTATGCCATAAAAGATGCACAGTAATTAAAATATATAGGCATTATAAAATAATATTTAAAATTAAATAGATAAATGATTTAGTTGATATAAAATAATAAACTAGGCTAAAATCTAAATTAAAATGTATGTGTAGTAATTACAATTATTTCATATTATACGGTATTATCATTTTTTGTTATGGGGAATCGGTAATTGGACCATTATCTTACTCTAGGTGACATGGCATATTAGGATGACATGGGAAGATTCCAATCCCTACCACTATCTTTAAACATGGGAAGATTCCAATCCCTATCACTGTACTTGAACATGGGACCTTGTACTCACATTTACTTTACATTTTTAAGGGCTTTTTAGGTGGATGCCCCAAAGGCCTCATATTATAAACTAAATTAAAATAGTTTGCAAATGTATTTAATTTTAGAAATTAAAACCATTTGTATAATTTTTGAAATATTAAGAATATTTATAATTAGTTTATGGTTGGTAGAAGTAACAAATAAAAGTAACAATCTTTTATGGACTTCTCTTGGCCTCTTTCGTGAGTTTGAGTAAACCAATTATCCTGGGAGACTCTCTAATTTTAATTCATCCACTTCTTGGGTTTCCTACTAAGGTTTTAATGTTATAAATCATTTTCGAAAGCATCTACTCTTTGTTGTCAAGATGTAAGAGTTACTTAGTGTTTGATGTTGTAATAATTAATAACATGGAGGCTAACCACCTTGCAAGTTATAGCATCAATTAAGATCCAAGCACCCTTGTGTAAGGTGAGTCACTATTCTGTCCCTTAACATAAAGATACAATCCAGGAAGAAAGGGAAATGACAATCCCATCATGCCTAAGATCTATGTTTGTACATGGTGAATAGATGACCACTATGTCCTGTGACCATGTCACCATGGGCTTATTCATACATCATGGCATGCTTGGAGGGGATTTAACTTTCACAATTGAAGGATAGGGTGGTACATGGAAATTTAAGAATTTTGATGGCTTGAATGGTGCCATTTAATAGTGGCATTGGGTGGTGACATTTCCAAATGCTCTCAATCCTCCTAGGGAACAAACTAGGCTATTACTTGGGTGGATTTCATCTTAGTTCACAAAATGTTGATGGGAGGTATCATGATTTTTCTTTGGATTTTATTTAGGATTTCATTTCATAGTGTGGGAGGTTTCTTGACCATGTAAAGCTAAATTCATGTCCCTGATGGTATATCTTTCCATCAAATTCGAAGGCAGAGGCATCGAACATTAGAGTAAATTTTAGCCTATAAGTGGTATCCTAAGGAAAAATAATAAAATATTAGTTAAAATGATAAAATAAGAGTTATGAATTTTGAAGGGAAGAGAAGTAAAATATTTTTTTATAGTATTTTTGTCTTATCTCTTTATAGGTTTACTCAAATTTCAATTGTAGACACTTGTTGGGTGTGGAATTAAATTCCACATCCAATAAGTACCCATTATGTATACTTTCGAGAAGACCTACATTGATAAAAATTGAAGATACATTAAAAAAGTGTGTTCAACATGTTTTTTTAATGTATATTCATTTTTATTAATGTGGATCTTCTCATTAGTATGCATAATGGTAGTCGTTGGATGTAGAATTTAATTTTTCATCCAGTGAGTATCTACACTTGAAATTTGAGTAAACCTATAAGGAGATAAGCCAAAAATACAATTAAAAAAATTAGTTTTTTTCTTTTCCTTCCAAAATATTTACATGCATCTATTTTCATATTTAAAGGATTTTTATTAGTTTACATATTATAACATGAAAATTACATGAAACTTTCATGGGAACTTTTAGGCTGAAATTTCCTTTAATGAGTACACAATGGTAGTGAAATGGGTAAAATATATTGAGGTTGATATATGTCTCAACAAGTGGTTAGTGAAGAAAGGATATTCAAGAGTACCCTATTAGCGTGCTTTAGGAAAACTTAACTTGGTCAATTTACCCATGGTTATAGCCTCTAGCTATATGAGAACCCATGGATTTTCCCATGATATTCACCTATTATGTAGCCTATTTAAAGGCCAAAAATATCCATGATAATTTGTCATGTTGGCTAGTGGGAACAAGTAATGATGTCTTTAGTCATTGCCACTTCTCTTGGTGCTCTTTGATCCTAACATTTGGTATCAAAGCCAAAGTAGTAATATCATATATTGGTGAATTTTAGAGCTGAAATGACCTAGTAAAGTGTATGTATGCATTAAATCGTGCAAAGTGCAAGAAAAAATATTTAGAGAAGGTTGCATCAACTAAAAAAGTGAAGTCCTGGAGGAATCATTGGGATGGCCACTATGATGGATTCACCCTCTATTGATCTGACTTATCAAAGATCCACAAGATGAGAGATAAATCAATTCGACAAAGAAACTAGCCATGTAGCCTATGTTGAACAAGTACCTAGGAGTCTCAGAATGTAGTAAGCTTGAAATGATAAAGAACATTAAGATCTAGAAAAAGACCTAACTAAATAAAGAATTTGATGATGGGGCTACTAATTCAAATCAGGAGAATAACTAAGAGGAGAACTATGACGGTGATTTGATAAAAGGAAATGACTACATTGAGGGAAAAAGTTTTGGAAGGTTGAGACAAGGTCGTAGACGACATGGTGATACTAGTGAATGATCGAGGATTCTAGAAAGACCCCTCCAAGAACGGGAAGAAGTGATTGACTCTAGTGATGGTCATAATACTAACTCTAAATTCCTCTGTGAAAGGATACGACAACATAATTTCATCAGCTCCTCAATGCATCTCGAAATAAATATGTATTGGTTAGCAAATCATATAGATAGTTCCATTCCCTTATGATGTTTTGATGTAGTGGATCAGCCATGGTTGTGATTTTTGGAGCTTTTTATGGAAGCAATGTGTTGGTTGTATGGGTTATCAAATCTAGTGTAGAGATCTCGGACACTCGAGCTGTCTGTATGAGTAGTTTCAAGGAAGAAAATGATGAGTTGTTGACAGTCACAAGTGGAAATCCAAAAAATGTAATATTGGCGGTGCAGAGGTGTGTGGTTAGTTCCATTCCATGTAAGAAGAAAAAATTTCCCCTTCAAATTGTTACGGAAGTTGAAGTCTCCATTAGAGGTAGTGCAAAGGATTGCCTTAGAGAGAATCATGCTAGTTTTAGCATGAGTTCCTGTTCCATGTGTCGTGTGGTTAAGTGGCTCCTGTGTAGCCTCGGGATCAAGAAGATAGTGTGAAAAATAGTCTTTTTTTTAATATCTGTGAAAAAATCATGGCAAGATGAGAAAATGATCAAATTTGTTGTAAGAGTCCCTATGATGGTACCTAATGAAATGTAGGCTAGAGGAGTGATGGGCATAGTATAATTGTGTGTTGGTGGATCAGACAAAAGTGACATGTGAGGTGTTCTAATTCCTCAAGTGTGTGATTCAAGGTTGTTGGAATAAGTGTGATTTCATGGAATTGCATAGTCATGTTGAAATAAAATATCAAGGTATGGATATGGTAAGGTAAAGAAGCCAGGAGAGTGGTTGTATGGATAAGAAAGAAAAGAATGGAGATGGAGTAAATAGTCTTGTTGTTTAATGATGGATCGAGTGTGTGTGATGTGTGAACACCCTAAGGGTTTTAGTCCAATTTGTGAAATCCTATCACAGGAAGGTGTATTCCCCTAGGAAGTTGTAATAACCAATGTTTAGGAAAACATGTTACACAAGAGCACACATTGTTGCAAGGCCTTAAGATTTTTCTCAAGTAGACATGTAGTATAGTGGCACATAGAGGCATCAAGCAGTGGAATGGACCACTTGGAGAGGTATTAGGGTGGGGAGTGTGTTGGTATTTGGACTTGAGGTAGGGGAACGTGAGAACACATATGATATGGTTAATGAATGGGTCCAGGTCAATCTCCCCAAGTCAAGTTTACGGGGGGTGGGGGGGGGGGGGGGGGGGAAATATAATTAGGGTGATTCAAGTGACCCTCAATCAATCACATTATTGGTAATTTTTGGGCTCTAGGTCAATGGGCTCCCATGGTTTTTACCATGGTATTCATGTTTAATATAGCTTATTTAAAGGCTCGAAATATCCATCGTAATTTTTCATATTGGTCAGTGGAATCAAACAATGGTGTTTTTAGATACTAGCACTTTTCTCGGTGCTTTGTGATCCTAACATACCCTTCAAAGTTCTTCCTGGGGTGTTGTTTCCTCGCATTTTTACAATAGGTTTTCTTTGGCTTCCACTTGATACTCAATGATTTTGGGTGGAGGAAGCTTGTTTCTCTTATTCACTTATTTCTTTAGTATTATGCTTGGAAAGTGTATAATCAGGACAATCTATAACATGCAAAATCCCACGTGGAAGTTGTCAATGGGATGTGGAATTAATAGGACTTTAATGGGGATTATGTTGGGTTACTATTCGGGTTATTCCATTGGTAAATGGAAAGGTGATCGAATTTATATGGGTACTAGAAGTTAGTAGTTGAATTTTGGAATCAACAACCAATATTAGAGAAGGAAATTAAAAAGTTTGCATGACAAAATTCCCCATATATAGCTCTACTAAAATTAGCTTGTGTATATCTTGCCTACCATGATGTAAATCTTATTTGAACAAAGGACTCACCTTCATTAGTCTAAGGAGGAAAGTGACACTCTTCAATCTTAAATTGCGGCACTACAACAAAGTATGGAACAATACCAAACAATATTTCCTCCATTTGAAAAAAATGTGAGCTTTGTTATTTTGAAGGCCCTAGATCTAAATATTAGTGCTCATTATTAGACGTGGAAGCATTTAACACATTTTTCATGTTTTCACTAGTTTATAAGTTGCTATGAAGGTTAAATTTTATTGCATCTTGGGCATATTTTGACATATTTATACCTATAAAATCTATATATTAATACTCTTTTGTTATTATATCTAGATATATATGAGGAAAACTAGATAGATATGATGTTAGCCTAAATCAACATTTATATCTTGTACACCATAGGTTTCAAATCCCATGGGGGACATCTTTGGCCTACTTGATAAGGCTCAAGGAGTAGGCTCTGCCACCATCGTGGAGTCTTGGCTCTTGCTAAGTCATAAATTCCTCGTATATCTTGATTATGATCTATTAGATATAATTTTGGTGTTAAGTGGTAGAACCTAGGTTTAGCTTTCTTCGCTACCCATTTTATTCCAATGAGTTACCGATTCACCGTGGTAAAATAAATAAATAAATAATGTTGGTACACCATAAGAAAATTTTAATATAAACCAACATATATCCATCTTAACTTTGAATCTACCAAGCGCTAAGAGGGACCAAATCTCTTTTCACTCTAAAAAGGTTTGCATCACAAGAGATTTGATCCCTCTCCACACTTGGTAGATCCAGAGTTAAGATGGATCTAGGATCATTTAATTATTAATTGTAATTATAATTATAATTTTTTTTGTTTGCTAGGTTATGTGAGCCAGCATACCTAACCTATAGCTTGAGTAGCCATAACCTAGGGGCATCTAAGCCATCAAAATCAGCAAGGGATCACACCCAACTTGGGCCACACTAACCTTTAGGATGACTGGATTTTTTCCGACGGAGTTTTGACCTTTACACCATGGAGTTCCTTAACAAGAAAACCCTATCACCATCTATTCTACGCCCCATGGGATTTCTAATTATAATTATAACTATAATTAATTATTTATGTTTTTTTGTTTTATTTTATTTTAAATTTGATTGCATTCTTATTTTATATATTCTTGTTAAAAAGAAGAGAAAATAATATATATTATAATTATTTAATTGATTTAATTAGATATAATCATAGTTATATAAATTGATAAATTAATTAGTTAGATGTAATTTGAATAGTTAGCATAAAACAACTTAGTACTTATTTCACAAGTTATACGTTTATTTTATATACTTATATAAATTAAATGATTTAATAAACACAAATAGGCACCAATCTGTGATAAACATCAAAATACCTACTTCATAAGACATCTCATATTGACAAAAAGAATAAAATTAAAAATTAACTAAATTATAGCTTTATTATTATTATTATTCCTATATATATATATATATATATATATATATATATATATATATATATATATATATATATATATATCTATTCTCTTACTTTATTGGAGATTCTTAACTTGTGAGTAGCCTTTGTTACAATATCATCGGCCAATACCACAACTTATTAATTCCACATGACTAAAATTCATAGCTCATTTCACATGACACTTGTTAATATTACATTTTTTAATTAATCAATTAAATTAGAAGGGAAGAAAAAAATAACTAATATTGAGATAAATCTTAGTGTTTGATTTGTGACTATTGTTAATAATGTTCTCAAATCTTTTGTGAAGGTCAAATCCCTACCATCCACCTAATAATTTTTTTTGATAAATAGAAGTAGACATGACTATCCATATAATTACATAAAAGAGGAAAACTTGAAATATCAAAACTATTAAATTATAATTGTGAATCATAAATTAAAATTATTTTCTTAATATTTTTTTTCACTAGCAAGTGGGTTGGTCTCATTTTTTTTCTTAATATTTTTCTTAAATTCCAAGAGCTACCACTATAACCTGTATTTTATGTTTTCGTTTATTTTGACATATGTGATGTCCCCACTAATTATAATTATTTAATTACTCCAGTTAAACAAACTAGATATTACCGTTTAAGTTTATATATTTATTATTTATATTAAGTTGTGCATAAGGAAAATGTTTTGATGACAATCATATAACTCTCACATGTTAGGTAGTTAATGTAGGTGGTTACCTATCCCTAACTAATTCCTTGAATATTTATTGTGAAGGAAGAGATCAAGAGGGTATGTGTCCCTAAGACAAGAAAAGAAAGAAATGAAACAAAGAATTCCATGTTGGGATGTCATACGAGGTTTATAAGATAAGTCTCGTTAAGACCAGATAGTTGTGATAAAATAAGATTGTTAGCCTTATTGCATATGAGTAACAGCTCGAGTGGAGACTTAGGGATAAGTCTCGTTAAGACCAGATAGTTGTGATAAAATAAGATTGTTAGCCTTATTGCATATGAGTAACAGCTCGAGTGGAGACTTAGGGTTGGAAACAGGTCTCAAGGTTGGGAGGTAATTCAACATCATATAGTTGATTTAATCCAAATAGATGACATTAATCAATACTGAAATCAGATAAGTATTTATAACTTCCCGAAGGTTAATTGTACTATTGAAACAAAGACATGTAACCTGTTTAGAAAAGGTTAATTGCATCGGTTCAGTAAAGGTCTAATGATCACTAGTAGTAGTTCATAATCTGCATGTTAGCTATCTACATAAATTGAAAGTCATAAATAAAAAATCTGTATGTTCTATTAATTAGGAAATCACAGTAAGAATAATATTTCTTCTAGTGTTTCAATACAAGAAAATCCTCGAGAAAGAAGAAACTTGAAAAAACAAGATTTGTTCCGGAACTATCTAGAATTCACCAACCAGAGGAATTACAACTCTGGAAAGTATTTTGTAATAATACCAAGTAGACAAACTATTACGGAATGAAAAAAAGTAGGGTATTCCATACTTAAACACTTCATTGCTGGAAAAATACAAGTATTGAATAATAGATTAAATTTAGAGGTCAATCGTGCCTCTTAAATATTTTGAATTAGAAAAATCTAAGAGAGTATTAAGTATGAAACTATCACATGTTGCAAGTTTGCCAACTAGAAATTAGGGAAACCGAACCCAGAAATTATAAACCCCAAAATGACCAAGATCATGTTGCAAAGAAGCATTGAAGACTGAAAACCAAACAAGTATACTCCATGCAGGGATGCAGGTCAAAATACCATCTGCTACTTGCAGAAATAAAACTAAAATTAAAAAGAACGAACATTTAAAACAATATGACACAAATAAAATAGGAAAGTGGGTTAACGCCTTCCAAGAATGAAGAAGAGTGAGCCTGTGTACTGGGAATTTTGTATCTCTCTCTCTCTCTCTCTCTCTCTCTCTCTCTCTCTCTCTATATATATATATATATATAATATATATATATATATATATATATATATCTCTGTGAAAAAGTTAAAAAACCGACCTCTTCCTTATACAAAACTATGTAGTTATTAAACTTTCAAGGCACATAAATATTTATGACATAGCTCTTAAACTAACAAGGAATTTGCAAATATTACATTTACAACTCATAATTGATATCAAATTAGTTTGGAAACAATTTACATCAAAAAATTACATAAGGAACATGTTTAATCACGTACCCAGAACCTAAAATAACAAGCATGAAGGTTCCATGACTTGAACTTAGGAGGATATAGCCTCAAGGGTCTCTTGCACAGAGCCAAAATAAATAGACACCCTAAAAAATTTAAACCTAGTTCAATCTAAGAGCAACATAGAAAGATGTTGTGATAACCATTATCTAAGAGATTTCCAGAAAACGTTTCCACATCACCCAAAGGCTGGAAGAGGAATAAATCTGCAACCCTCAGACAGGATTCCAGGAGGAAGTCTTGTTCTTAACCATCCATACTCGAGTAGTAGAAACCTTTCGTGAAACCTAGTAGGCCACAGAAGCATCTTATCAATACAACAACGAGAAAGTAATTATAGATATATGATACTTCAAAACTAAATCATAAAACCCTTGTACCTGGCTAGGGTTGCAGCTAAAAGGCAGCTCCTTCAAAGAAGACAACACTAAAACCTCCTCTGCAAACCTAGAAGTCAAATGCATAATCATGGTAGAGACTCAACAGTCTAAAGGAATAATTTAATTATTACAGATAATTGAGGGTCAGACCTGTGGGAGACCTAGAGCCATTTTTTGGATCTAGAACATTCTCTCAGACAGAAAGAAAATGTCGAAACCACTCCACAAAGCAACTAACAAAAGAGATAAGGAATCACATGTTGATGTTGGATGAAATCACTTTCCGAAGGACCGTCGATGAAGGGATATTCCCAAGGAGATGCCAACAACTATAAAGCAAAAGGAAGAACCTAGAACCTTTCTCCCTCCGAGTCATGGGAAACCAAATCTGTTATATTAGAGATTTGGCTTAATAACCTTGTACTTAGTAATAAGGTTATTACCATATGTACAAAGAGGACCAATAAAGAATAATTCTTATGTGAATATCAATGTATTTCAATATGCGTACTCGACATAAAAGCTATAAAAGCCATTAATTCATATATGACACGCGTATTGACTTGTATTAAATATGATTTGTAGGATTTGTATTAAAATTTGTACTCAGATGAAGAAATTGGTTTGAAGGTGAGTTACAATATATTTTTCTTCTAGTGAGGCACTTTAAAAAAACTAAGGGACTTACCTCTTCCCAATAAGAGCATGGACGAAAAAGTTCTAATACTAAGTCTTCTAGTTTTTATTCCTACTATTTCAAAAGAGCAGGAATAAATTATAACAAACTGTTTACACAGAAAAATTCATAAACAATACATTTCTATAAATTTCTATAGGATGGCCCACTACTTGGCCCTCGAATGTAAGTATTGGAGTTCTTTGTACTATGATCTTTCTTTATTCTTGTTATTGGCAGGGAGGAACAATGACTTTTAAGCACATATAAATAGAAAGGGGAAGAAGAGGAGGACTTCATCATGACCACCTTAATAGCATCATCATATTTTAGTGGTAGGTTTTCCATTGTATTTGGAGTGGCCTAATCTAGATCTTCTTCATCATTAAAATAGGTGGAACTTTTGAAATAGGGTAATTTGGTTGATTCACTTGGACCTCAAGTTTCTTACTTTCTTCTTCAGAAGCATTCAATATTTTAAAACTATTTTTGGAAAGGGGTTAATGCTTGTATTTAGCCTTAAAAGTAAACTTTTCTTTACTTCTATGCTTCTTATGTTTCCTTTTAACGAGAGTGAACCTCTATGTGTTTTCGCTTCGCTCTAAAGGAGGCAATGGAGTAGGGGAGTTTCTAGAATTTAAAGATTTTGGAAAAAATTTTGCAAAGTGTCCATTCTTGAAGCATATATTACATTTGAAAGGAACTTGTTCATAATATAGAACCTAGAAATGAGACCTTTTTCGTAAAGTGTCAATTCTTGAAGCAAACATTACATTTGAAAGGAACATGTTCATAATATAGAACCTAGAAAAGGGACTGCCTATCCATATTGAGTTGAATCACCTAGAGGAGGCATTTTGAGAAAACCTTTTCAACAAAAAATTGGAGGAATGAAAAATTAATCTTGTTTTTCATATCAGTGGTAATATATTTTCCAAATTTATCTCGTATGGCCTTAAAAAAGACTTCATCTTAGTAAACAACAGGGGAAAAGGTAATTTGATCAATGCAAGTGCATATGATATTTTCATCAGGAAATTTAAATTCAAGAGATCAATTAGTGAGAAAAAAAAACCTTTGGTGCCCAATACAGAGGCTTGATTTGTAGATTTGGATTCTATCTTCTTGGTTTTCAAAGAGAAATAAATAATATAAATTACCACAATATAGAAAGTTCTTGGATTCATGATTTTCCTAGTTGTCAAAAGCCCAATCTTTAATATCTTTATAACTTAGCCATAGACCGATGAACTTTCCTAGTAACCCATTTTCTTTCATGAGTACCACATTATTTTTCGTTGAGAGAAACCCTAGATCCAAAGAAGGGTTTAATTCTACTTTATTCATAAATTTATTTTGGGCGCTCATTGTTCATACATGAAGCATAAAACCAGTGGAACAGCCCAAAATTCCTTGTGATGGTCTCTAACACGTGAGTGACTTTGAGAAGAAAAAATAGATCTGTGCAGAGACTACATTTGAGACCACACTTTAGTGTGATGGATCCAAATTCCTTTATAATCAAAACTACATCGACACATGGGCAAAAAGAAAAGCGCCTCACCTATAGGGCTACAAAAATGGTAACTCCATGAAATTTGGGTGCAAACGCCACTCTTCAACCAAATTGACAACACGAGTAAGGATTCAAAGAGATGACAAGATTTTGCAACACAGAACATAGTTTGAGAGTGGCTAGGGTTTCCCCAACTACCAGCGAAATGGTCCTATAGAGCTCTTCATCTCCGAGTGCATCTCATGAGTAAACTTATAAATTAAGCATAGTTAATTAGTTAATATAGACTAATAAATTAATTAATTAGATGTAATTTGAATAGTTAGAAAAAATAGCATAGTTCCTTATTTCACAAGTTTAAGCACTACTTTATAATATATCTAAAAATTATACTAGTGCAACCATATAAATTAAATGCTTAGTAAACACAAATACCCATTATTGATCAACATCAAAGCACCTACTTCATAATACATCTCACATTGCCAAGAAAGAATAAAAAATAATTTAAGTTAAATAAATTATAATTATATTATTAATAATATTAATGGATAAGTTAAAGATATATACATTTAAAAAAATATGTAACAATATTCTTAATCATGAAAATTCGTCCTCACTTTATCATGAAGATTCTTATAAAAAATATTCGGTACAATATCATGGGCTAGTACCATGACTAATCAATTCGAGATGCCCAAAAATCTATAGCTCATTTCATATGACACATGTTAATATACAGTTTCAAATTAATAAATTTAATTAAAAGGGAAGAAAGGACATAATGGCTTTTGAGATAAATCTTATTCTTTGATGTGTGACTATTTCTAAGAATTTTCTCAAATATTTTGTGAAGGTTAAATCCCTACCATCCACCTAATAATTTTTTAGAATTGAAGATATACATGTCTATCTATGTAATTACATAAAATGGGAAAACCAAATTAAATATAAAATTATTAAATTATAATTGTGAATCATAAATTAAAATTAATTAAGATCTTATATATATAAATATAAATATATAATATAATATATATATATAAATATATATATAATATGTTGTTTTTTACTAGAGCAATCAACACAAGTGGGCTGTCTCATACTTTGTGCTAGATCCCACCACTGCTACCACATAACCCCTACTTTATTATTTTGACTATGTCAAAATGTTAAACAATACATTACAACATTTCTACCATACTAAGGTGGAGCAGCTCTCTCCATGCAATTTTTTTCTCTCATTAAAAAAAGAGAGAATAATATTTATAATTATTTCATTGATTTAAATATATTCAAATATGGTTAGTATAAATTTATAAATTAAATTAGAGCTTTTCACGGGATGGCGCTCTGGAACTAGGGCTCTGAAAACCCTACGACGGCGCAGACTACACAACTTGCGAATTCCCTACTCCCTGTAGAACGATCGCCTGTCAAAAAGTAACAACCCTCCCTTGGTTCACCAACGCGGTAATGGAGTTTTCCCAGGGGGGCCTCAAAGCCCTCCCCGATGCCCACTCGCGACCCTCCAGCGCAACCAAGCTCTCTGTCCTCAAAGCCAGTGCAAGAAGATGAGGTCAACGAAGGTTCTCCATGGTAACATAAGACAAATGCGTCTATGCACCAGATAGAAGAAAGCAAAGAGAAACCAGATGGGAAATCAGAGTTAGAGGAACAGCATAGGGTCACATCGAAGACTTGCAACCCAGTGGCTGCGGAAAGGCCCAAGATAGAACTTCCCAGCCACAGGATCAATGGGAAAATCCAGTTTATGAAGGACCATGCACTTATTGGAAAATTTATCAGCTTATGGCCGACGGAAAAGGCACTGTAAGGCTAGATCTCAGCTTAATGGAAGCCTAAAGGCCATGTCACCCTACAGCTAGAACCGAAGGGGTTCTTTACTGTGATCTTTATTTGCATAGAAGATAGAAATCGAATCATGGATGAAGGGCCCTATTTCTTCAACTTAGCAGGCATGTACTTAAGAGAGTGGGTGGAAAGATTTAACCCAGACAAGGAGGACCTCAGTTGGGCTCCAGTATGGATCAGGATGTACTCGCTTCCAGCGGAATATTGGGATGAAGATTCGCTCAAAGACATAGGAAATGGGCTGGGGGAGTTCGTAAAATCGGCGGAAGAGATGAAGCTGCACAGGTACACATCCTATGCCCATATTTGCGTCTTCATGCGGCTAGACAAACCCCTCCCGGATTCGGTAAGTCTTTTTCATGATGATTATGAATGGGTTCAACCTTTGGATTATGAAAATGTTCCCTTTCGCTACAGAAGGTGCCATGCTCTAGGGAATCTCTTTAGAGATTGTCCTCTAAATACCAATGCCAAAAATTTCGATCCCTCAGAAAATCCAGATCAAGATGGCTTCATCAAATTTGCCAATCGTAAAAGAACTCACAAGAAATCCTCTTCAGGGAAAAAACCCCAGCAGGACGCCACCTCCTTTCCTTCAATGAGAAATAGTTTTGAGTTCCTTGCTAACCCCTCAACTGACCATACTTTGCATTCAACGCCCAACCTTAAGCCCTTCTCCTCCTCTGCTATCCCTCATCCCTCCGGCTCCCCCTCCAAACCCCACTCCCCTATCACTACCTTGGACTCCCCAAAGGGGGCCAGCAAGATCTCAGACGGGAAAGTAACAGAAATGGATGTTGATGGTGATCCCAGTCAATCCTTAAGCCTAGAAATCATTGTAGATGAAGAAAACCAGGTACAACAAATGGATGAAGAACCTGAGAGCATCGACCTAAATGGTCTTGACATTCTAGAGCTTGAGCAAATCTGCAAAAAAAGGGATTATGATAAGATACCAGAGCACCAGATTAGAAAACTGGAAGTCATCATCTCCAGGGCCTACCAGCAGCAGCAGCTTGGCATCCAACCGGGAAATCATTGGGATGGTGGCTTTCCCCCTAAAGATTCTAAAAAATGAGGGAGAAGAACAGATCTCCAGCGAACTATCGCATTAGGGAAAATCCTGGTGGATTCGGGCAGGTATTCTAAGTTAACTAAGTACTACAAGCCCTCCCACATTAGTGAATCATGAAGCTTATTTCATGGAATATAAGAGGGATCAATAGCCCTGGGAAACTCAGATTAATAAAAAACATGATAAAGCAGGAGCAGCCACAGATTTTCTTTCTCCAAGAAACGAAGTGTAACAGTATCACTCTTGGGAACATTCTTTCCAAGGCATGGCCAGATTGTCACTCATTAGCGGTGGATGCCTCAGGGGCTTCAGGCGGTTTGGCTATCGCATGTAACACTCAAGCGATTGGGCTGACAGACATCCATGCTACTCATCACATCATTCAAGCCACATTTCACATTTTAGGTACCAACATTCATGGTCAGCTAACCAAAGTTTATTTCCCACAGGTAGCTAGTAACAAAATAGCAGTTCTAAACAGAATCGCAGAGCTCAATATCAACATATTCCACCCTCTTTGGATCATGGGGGGTGATTATAATATGATAACCAAGCTAGAAGAAAAGAAAGGCGGGTGAGCTAGGCTGGAGTAGGAAGACGCCCACTTCAAAGAATTCATCCTAAATAATTCTCTAATTGACATGCAATTTTGCAACGACACGCATACATGGAGTAATCGAAGAACAAGAAGGCAGCAAATTGCATCCAAACTTGATAGATTCCTCATCTCTGACAATGTGATGCATCTTGGAGAATATCTTTCTGCATCAATACTCCCTTACTCAGGCTCAGATCATTGGCCTATCACCCTCCAGTAGCAAAGACCAGGTGATGTTACAAGGCAACCTTTTCGCTTTGAAGCTTTCTGGCTTTCACACCCCGCTTTCAAAGACTTCAGTAGATCTACATGGACCTCTTTCCCTCAGCCAGATGGTTCAAAAATGTTCCAGTTTCAGCAAAAGCTCAAATTCCTCAAGGCCCAAATCAAGCGCTGGAACAAAGAGACATACGACAACATATTTCAAGCGCAACAGGATTTAAACAAGGAAATGAAAGATCTCCAGCAACAAATCATCTCAGGGGAACACAATGAAGAGACCCTTGCTCAGGAACAGTGCATTCATAACCAATTGGAGGAAAGAAGGAAGCAAGAGGAAATTTTGTGGAAGCAAAAGTCCAGGATTAGATGGCTGAAAGAATGAGAGAGGAACACCAAATTCTTCCATCGCACCACAATTCAGCGAAGAATGCACAATACCATTTCGTTCATTCAGAATCCAGAAGGGGAGAGAGTGGAAAATCATGCAGAGATTGAGCAGGAATTCCTAAGACACTTCGAGTAGGTTCATCAAGAGCCCCATGCGGATAAGAGGCTGGCTATAGAAAAAATTATTACAAATGTTCCTAAAATCATTACAGCAGAGCATAACGAACTCCTTCTACGCCTTATCATGCAAAAGGAGGTGGATGCAGCTATGCACCAACTCAAGGAAGGCAAAGCACCTAGCCCGGATGGCTTCACCACAACGTTCTTCCACACTTTCTGGGAACTGATAAAAGAAGAAGTCTAGCTAGTGGTGGAGGAATCGCGTACCCTTCATTAGCTTTTACCCTCACTCAACTCAACCTTCATTGCGCTAGTCCCTAAAGAAGAGATCACTAGAACCCCAGACAAATTTCATCCAATTGCACTCTATAATGTAATATACAAAGTGATATCCAAGGTAATCATCAACAGGTTAAAGTCGTTACTGCCCTTGCTCATTTCACCGGAACAGTCGGGCTATGTGGAAGGAAGACAGATTCTGGACAACATCATCCTCTCTCATGAAATCATACACTCCCTCAAGCATTCCAAACAAGCAGGTATGATTCTCAAGCTCGACCTCTCAAAAGCTTTTGATAAGCTCAATTGGACTTATATACAAAAAATGTTAACAGCTTTTGGTTTCTCGCCTATGTGGGTGCGATGGGTTATGAGCCTTATCTCTTCTACTTTTTTCTCCATCCTCATAAATGGAATCCCTTCCCATCCTTTCAGCCCTTCTAGAAGAATCAGGCAAGGTGATCCTCTTTCCCCTTTCCTTTTTGTGCTAATGGCAGAAGGCCTAGGTCGCCACATCAAGCAAGCCCTCCTCTCCTGGCATCTCAAAGGCTTATCCATCCACAATCTACCAGCTATATCTCACCAACAATTTGTGGACGATAATATGCTCTTTAGGTACCCCTCCGTTCAGGAATCTTCTCTTTTCAAACCCCTGTTGAACGATTTTTCAGAAGCTTTAGGCACCAGTATCAATAAGGCTAAATCAAAAATATACTTCTTCCATACCCCCCCTGTCACCCAATTTTCCATCGCTCGAATCCTGGGCTTCTCCATAGACTCTCTTCCCTCTAAATACCTTGGAGCCCCCCTCATTGCTTTTGCCCTAAAGCATGCTTCCTCGCGTATGCTCCTTGAGAAGCTTGAATCTCACCTAAATCTCTGGACTCATAAAACCCTGAACATTGCTAGTTGTTTGGTGCTAATCAAAGCGGTCCTTCAAGCTATGCCACTCTACCTTTTCTCAATCTCGGCAGCGCCCAAATGGGTTATCAAAAAAATAAAGGCCCTTCAGTGTAATTTCCTCTGGAGCACCACAGGAACTAACCGCAAATGGGCTTGGTAAGGTGGACCACGGTCTGTAAGCCTGAAGAAAAAGGGGCATAGGTTTAAGGGACCTCAGTCACAACAACACAATCATGTAAGCAAAAATTTGGTGGCAATGGCTAACTGCAGCCAACAAGCCTTGAGCAACCATCTGGACCGTCAAATATGCCAACCTTAGACCACACGAAGACCTGATTAGATACACCCCCACAGTTAAAGGTTCTCTTATATGGACCGTTGCTAAACAACATTACTTAATGATCCAGCAACATAGTTTATGGGAAGTGAGAAATGGTCGATCAACGCAGTTCTAGATGGATGCATGGAATCAACTACCGAAGCTCTACAACACACTTGAATAGACTCCAAACCACTATAGGGAAGGGCAGCTACAAGGAGAGGTATGGCAGAATTGGATCCAGGAAACAGAACAGGGATACAGACAATGGAAGCACAGTAATCAAATAATTGAGAACGCAGATCATCACACTCAGTAGCTTTTGGAGAGGGAGCTCCAAAATCGATGAATCAGATACTCGGAGGACAAGGACATCCTTCGATTGGGCTACTCGCCCAGGGGAACCTTTACTACAAAAGAGGCCTACAAAATCATTTGCTCGGATCTGGAGCCCCTGGATCCCATTTGGAGCAGAATATGGTCTTCAGGAATTTGGCCCAAAGTCTCTCTTTTCCTCTGGCTGGTTGGGCACCAGAAAATCCTCACTTAGGACAATCTCAGACGAAGGAACTCTCGTGGACCCTCTATGTGCATCAACTGTAAAACCCAGGAGGAAACTTTCGAGCACCTCCTAGACTCATGCTCTCTTGCCAATCAATTGTGGGAGAAGGATAACTTTTGATGTCAAAGAAACTGCAGAGGGTCAGAAGACATCGTCGACTCACTGCGCCAGTGGCAACAGAACCCCTACAAAAGTGGAAGTCTCAATCACTTATGGAGAATAATTCCTGGTCTCCTCCTCTGGACTATCTGGAAAGAGAGGAATAAGCACATATTTAAGGATCAAATCATTCCGGAAGAAATTATATGGGGCAACTTCTGCCATAACCTCAAGGAGACCTTGGCGCTTCGCAATTGGGCTCAGGACGACTTTCCCTCCACTGCAAATGATAAGGCCATTTGGACAAACTGGAATCTGCCATTCCCACAGGGAACTCATACTCCTACCCGGTCTTTGCGCAACAACAGTAAAAAGGACTCATGGATTCCTCCCCCAAAGAACACAATCAAGCTCAATTTTGATGGTGCTTCCAAGGGCAATCCTGAAAATGCAATATTTCAGGGTATTTTCAGAAACCATGAAGGCTCTCCTATCCATATTTACTTTCGGAAGATAGGTTGGGATACTAACAACTTAGCGGAACTGGAGGGGCTTTGGCAAGGGATTCTCCTATCCAGGGATCTCAATTTATAGCCCTTGGAAATTGAAGGCGATTCCCAAATTCTCATCAACATGGCTAAACAACTTCAAAATGGGACTCATGCGAGGAAAATAGCCAATAGCTGGAGGCTTGAGGCCAGGCTGGAAGCCATACAACAACATCTCCACAACAATCAAGCCATTATCTTCAATCATGTCAAGAGGGATGGCAACAAGGTTGCTGATCTCCTTGCTAATTTGGGAGTGGAAGCGAGGCACACTATGCTCTTTGGCACCATAGACATCATTCAAAATCATGATCAAGCCCAAGAATGCAAAATTTTGGTTCAAAAAGATGCAGCTCCCCCGGATGTGGGTGATTGACGCGACATTCAACATGATAGGACTGGGGTGGGGCGAGGTAGCTTGAAACCTGCCCATCCAGTATGATGTGTTAAATACAGGTGAAGGGAAGAGCACCTGGCATGCATGCAACGTGATTCATTACATTCCCCGTCAAGTGGTTCGGGCTCACTCTTTTTTTCCTTTGCAATGGATACTCCCTCTACATGCTGCTACCTGCAAGAGATGACGACAATCATCAATGCAGTAGTTATGAATGTGGTTTCTCGAGAAAGGTTTGGCACTCTTAAGGAGTGGCACTACCGTGTGTTTGCGTTGAAGCCTTGCGAGTTTTTTCTTTGGGCTCATCTCCTCGCCTCTGTTCAAATTCCTGTTCTCTCTGTAGTTTCTTTGCCTTTGACAAGGAATCTTTGTTCGGCCTTCCAAGGGCAGCTCCTTTGGCTCATCTCTTTCCATTGGGGGGTTCTGGGTTTCAGTCTGGAGGTTTTTGTGTCGGTTTATCATTTCTTGGTCTCTGTTCTGGCCTTCGGCTTTGGTAGGTGGCTTTGGACCAATTCCTTCACAGCTTTTGTCCCCGTTTTGTCTTCTGCCTGGTCTTTGAGTTGGGAGGGAGGGAGACTGGTCCGGGCAATTCAAAGGTGGCTCGCAAGCTCCTGCTTGCACTTAGCATTCGAAAGCTCTCTCCCGGGTCTCCGCGTCTTTGTTGTTTCACTCGCCACTGGCTTGATCTCGGGTCCATTGCTTAGCCTATCTACAACCTATCCATCGCTCCTTCTTCCATGGCTCATCTTTGTCAGAGAATGGGGTGCCGTAGAGGCCAACCCCGGTGTGCTCCAACTGGCTCTTTTTCGGATTTGCCTGTCCCCACCAGTGAAATTTTCACTGGTTGTTATCTTGGCACTCAAAGCGGGCGAGGGTGGCGTCATGCCTCTAGTCACTGCCGTGGGACTCCCTCCTCGACAGGCTCTGCCATTTTCTCTTTCAACAGCTCCCTGCATCGGCCTCGGATAACAGCCCACATATCTGTGGTCTTCTATGAGACAAATCAGATGGAGGGCTCAGATTCTCATCCGGGAAGATCGGGGGCAGTCGCTGGTCCTTCTTCTGCGATTTAGCTTGGAATTGGAGTGGCGCCGCAGCATGTACAAGACGTCCCAGGTTGCAGCACTCAGGATGCGGAGATGTTGCCAGTAGATACCGGTCCCTCTCATCAGATCGTCACTCCTGCTATAGATGAGCCAGAATTCAGTTGGTACCGAATTGTGGAAGAACCACATGCTGATTAGCCTGCTCTCACCGACATTGGTTTGTCTTTTTTGGTTATGTAATGGCTTACTTCGGGCAAGTTTACTATGGTAACTAGGCTGTGAACTTCCTTTGTTTTTTGTTGTTTGGGTCTCTATGGAGTTCCAAAAGAGCATCATCCCGGTGCCATGCATGGGTTCTGCACTTGGTTTCCTTACTTGTTTTTTCTTGGAAATTATGTCTCTTATCAGAGTAGTGTACTGACTTCAGTCTTTATGTAAATATTTTTCCTCTTTTTTAATGGAATTAATCTTACTCAGAAGAAAAAAATAAAAAATAAAAAATAAAATAAAATAAAAATTATAATTAATTAATTAGATTTAATTTGAATAATTAGCAAAAATAAATTAGTTCCTTATTTCACAAGTTTAAACACTACTTTATAATATATTTAAAAATATACTAGTACATCCACATACACTAAATGATTGGTAAACATGGATAGGCATAAGTTCATGATAAAAATCAAAACACCTACTTCATCATACATCTCACATTGCCAAGAAAAAAAAAAAAAAAAAAAAAATATAACTATATTATTATTATTGTTATTAATGTATAAGTTAAAGACATATACATTTAAAACTTGTAACATTATTCTTAATCATGGAAATTAATCTTCACTTTATTATGAAGATTATTAACTTGTAAAATACTCTTTGTTACAATATCATGGGCCATACCATGACTTATTAGCCAAAAAATCCACAACTCATTTCATATGAGACTTGTTAGCATGACATTTCCTTTTATTAATAAATTTGATTAAAAGGGAAGAAAATACATAACTACTTTTGAGATAAATATTATTCTTTGATTTGTGACCACTACTAAGGATATTCTCAAATATTTTGTGAAAGTTAAATCCCTACCATCCACTTAATACTATTTTCTAATTAAAAATAGACATGTCTATCCACCTAATTGCATAAAATGAGCGAAAAAAATATAAAAGATATTAAGTTATAATTGTGAATCATAAATTAAATTAATTAATTATAATTATATATATATATATATATATATATATATATATATATATATATATATATATATATATTCTATTTTTACTAGAGGAATCAACAAGTGGGCTAGTTTCCTAGTCGCTATCTCAGGCCAATTCCAAGTGCTACTGCTATAATCTCTATTTTTTTTTTGACCAAGTCAAAATGCTAAAAAAAACATTACAACATCAACCCAAATTTTTTTCTTAAAAAGAAAGAGAAAAAATAATTATTTAATTGATTTTATTAGATTTAAATATAATTAGTATAAATTGATAATAATTAAATGTAATTTGAATAGTTATCAAAAATAGCTTAATTCCTTATTTCACAATTCATGCACTACTTTATAATATATCTAGGAAATATACTAGTACATCCATTTAAATTAATTGATTGGTAAATAGATAGGCATATGTCCATGATAAATATCAAAAACCCTACTTATAATACATTTCATATTGCCAAGAAAGAATTCAAATAAAAACTTAACTAAATTATAACTCTATTACTATTATTATAAAAAGAATTAATATATAAGTTAAAAATATATACATTTAAAACAACACTTAACAATACTTTGAAACGTAGAAATTAATCCTAACTTTATCATGAAGATTCTTAACTTTTAAATAGTTTTTGTTACAATATCATGGGCCAATACCATAACTTATCAATTCCAATGTCGAAATAGCCATAACTCATTTCATATGACACTTGAGAGTGTTTTTAATCAATCAATTTAATTAAAAGGGAAGAAAGAGTATAACTACTTTTAAAATAAATTCTAATCTTTGATTTGTGATTATTGCTAAAAATATTTTCAAATATTGTGTAAAGGTTAAAAATCTCTCATCCATCTAATAATATTTTATCATTAAAAACATACATATATATCCACTTAATTAGAAAAGAATTTAAAATAAAATAATGATTAAATTATAATGGTGAATCATAAACTAAAATTAATCAACTTACTTAATTTTTTTATTTTTGTTTTTACTTTATTTAATTTTAAATTTTATCATTTAATTAAACCAAATTTTAAAGAATAATTTAATTGTTTATTTTACATTTATAGTCCTAATTTCTAATTTTAAACTGATTGCTTAAATTTATAATATCAATCAAAAATTAAATTATATATCAATTAAAATACTAATATAAAATAATAAATTATTTTAAAATAATAAAACTACATCAAATATGAAATTACAATAACGAGAGTTAGTTAACTTTCTACATTAAAAGAAACTTGAACAATTTTCGTTTCATCACCATGTCATGCCCGAAAAGTAAAATATTAGTCAACATGGATAAAAAAGATTTTAATGTTTGAAAGGATATTAGGTTAAATTATTTATTATCTAATAAATAATTTAGAAATATATTTATATTTTATATAAAAAAAATAATTGTAAAATATTTAAAAATTAAATATGCAAAGTTTTTTTTCGTTTTAGTTAATATGAAGTTTTTATGGTAGATTTTTTGAGTCATTAAGTGTGGCTAATCTTCAAGATAGAGATATGAATCTAATCTATTGTATAAATGATAAATGGGTGAGAGATAGGAAGAGAATAAAGGAGATGGGCAAATATGATTTTTTTAAGCCAATAAATATGAATTAAATATCTGCAATAATGTCTAACCTCTTAACATTCAACTAACCTAATGTCTTTTCTCTTTTCATCTCTTAGATATTTATCTCTCAACTCTGGTTCATATTTCATTTGACACCTATTTATCTCTCAACTCTCGGTCATATTTCATATCTTCATCATGAAGATGAGGCACACTTGATGACTCAAAATGACCATAAAAACTTCAATTCGAATATCGATAAATGCAAGAACAAAATTTCCCTTCTCACAAAATACTCCACTCTAAAACAAAATGACCATAAAAACTTCTATTTGAGCAAGAACAAAATTTCCCTTCTCACAAAATACTCCACTCTAAAACAAAATGACCATAAAAACTTCTATTTGAGTATTCGAGAAATGCAAGAACAAATTTCTCTTCTCATATCAACTCAACCTTGGAACCTAATTGGGAACCTAACCCTGAAAGTGTCAAGAGATTTGAACCCATAAAAACTTTAATTTGAGTATTCCAGAAATGCTAGAACAAGAACAAATTTCTCTTCTCATGTCAACTCAACCCTGGAACCTAATTGGGAACCTAACCCTGAAAGCGTCAAGAGATTTGAACCCATAAAAACTTCAATTTGAGTATTCCAGAAATGCTGGAACCTAACCCTGAAAGTGTCAAGAGATTTGAACCCAAAGAACAAATTTCTCTTCTCATGTCAACTCAACCCTGGAACCTAATTGGGAACCTAACCCTGAAAGCGTCAAGAGATTTGAACCCATAAAAACTTCAATTTGAGTATTCCAGAAATGCTGGAACCTAACCCTGAAAGTGTCAAGAGATTTGAACCCATAAAAACTTCAATTTGAGTATTCCAGAAATGCTATAAAAACTTCAATTTGAGTATTCCAGAAATGCTAGAACAAGAGATTTGAACCCATAAAAACTTCAATTTGAGTATTCCAGAAATGCTATAAAAACTTCAATTTGAGTATTCCAGAAATGCTAGAACAAAATTTCTGATAGTGTCGAGAGATTTGAACCCATAAAAACTTCAATTTGAGTATTCCAGAAATGCTGGAACCTAACCCTGAAAGTGTCAAGAGATTTGAACCCATAAAAACTTCAATTTGAGTATTCCAGAAATGCTATAAAAACTTCAATTTGAGTATTCCAGAAATGCTAGAACAAGAGATTTGAACCCATAAAAACTTCAATTTGAGTATTCTAGAAATGCTATAAAAACTTCAATTTGAGTATTCCAGAAATGCTAGAACAAAATTTCTGATAGTGTCGAGAGATTTGAACCCATAGCGTTGAGAGATTTGAACCCATGACCTCTCAATAACATAGGTGCTTTAATGACACGGACTCAACCAACTGAGCTAACCTCCCTCTGGGGCTGAATTTTGGGCATTGGCTACCACTCAAGGAATAAATTTAGCCTCCCTCTCAACCTGAAGGTAAGAGAGAGGTTGTTCATACTAGGTCCCTCAGTATAGAATAAGTTAGCTTCACTCTGAGCCTCAAGGTAAAAGAGAGGTTACTGATATTGGGTTAGTCCTCAATATAGATTCACTTAAGAGTGCAACAAGTTACTCTATTAAAAAACATAAACATGTGAGCATATGAAACTACCTGCATGGAGAGGATAACAACTATTTTGCCCAACCACCGAAACTAAACTTTTAAATGCATTAATCTAAATCTTAATAATGAATAACACTAAGTGATTAACCTAATAAATTTCAATATAATTTTCCTAAAAATTCTCTTTATAAATATTATAAATCACAAAAATTTACACTCACAAAAATATAAAATTTATATTAATTTACAAATAAATATAATTAAAATTTCACAAAATAACAATAATAATATAATTACAAATTAAATTTTATTTTTACACTGTCATAAATCAAATTTTCAAGTACGTGAAGTAATTCAATCCTTAAAAACTTTATAAACACTCATATTATGTAATCTCAAAATTAAAACAGATAATTCAAAACAAAACTAGTCAAAATAAAACCCGAATTAGAAGATCTAGAAAAAGGTAGTTAGACTACGCAAGATAATTATATTAAAAAAACAATTTAAAAATGAAAATCTTATTTTTTTAAATACGCATCTCATGTTTTTTTCTAAATATGCATCTCGTATTTTAGGGATAAATAGAATATTTAAACCTAAAATGTTAAAAAAAAAACCAAAAAATATAAATATCACACCTAATTTAAAAACAAATATTTTTGGGAAAAACGTGTGAAATAAAAAACAGTACCTACACTCACATGACGTGCATATTTTAAACACTGGTCTACACCTAAAACTAACAACATTAATTGTTACAACACTTATAAAGCTGTATTTATCAACTGCCCCCACATAAACTGATATATATCTATATATATATATAATTAATTTTAATTGTAAATTCAAACACAGTTATTAGCCTCGCATTTATCATTAAAATTAAATTCTTGTTCACACTTCATTAATAGTATATATTAAATGAGTATATTCCTGTTCACACTTCATTAATAATATATATTAAATGAGTATTGTCATAAAAGATTGGAGATCTGCTAGCCGTTATCGTACACGGTTTCCATTTGGAATTTTATTTTTGTCATGTGGCGTAGTTAGTTACGGGAACTGCCAACCACGATATGTACGTTTCCGTTGCAATCAAGATTCCGGTATTGGGTGAGGCTGAGGCGCACGTTGAATTGAAGGGTCCGTTGAGCAGATGTTTGAAATTGTTCCATCGCGCCAACTGTTGAAGTTGAATAGCAAATCGCCCGACCTAAAACATCAGTAACAGATCGCAGATCTCTGAGAAACAATGGCGTCCCACCAACCGCCACCGCCCCACATTTCTGAATCTAGGGTTTTCGACATTCTCATAGTTTTCTAAGAAACCAGAAGCGCCCCATCTATTTTGTTTATATTATATATATTATCTCAGCAACAACTCTGAAAACACCGAGGAACTAATGAAGGAACCACCCAACCCGTGAAGAAAATTACCTCTGCAAACCAATATCTGCGATGGAAATGGTTTCAGTTTTCCATCATAATTGTATCACTTATTCTGCACATTAAGCTTCGCAATATGCCCATCCGGAGCCTGTAAATTTTCCATATTTGGCAGTATGGAGCTGTCAATTATCCATTAATGCTCGGGGTTCCATATCCATATTTGTCAGTATGGTGGCCTTAAGTAATACAGAAGACTCGCCGGGCCATCATTACAAATAGATTTGTGGAAAACTATTAAAAATAAAAATGTGAGATATGAACGATCTCGCTGATAGACAATACTGGATATTATATTGGTTATAGGTTATTGGCTAGAATATCATTATCTTACCAACATCTTACCCACTAAGTTATGGAATTTGATCTTCCTTTGTCTGTAAGAATAGGGATATAAATAATTTTAAAATGATTTATATAATAACATAATCAAATTTCAAAGTCTATAAGATTGAAGATTAGAATATTTATGTTCATTTAAATATGATCTAAATCAATTGAAACTGAATTATTAAATGTATAAGCAGTTGTTAAGCTATCCTCTTTAAATCAATTTTGTATATAAAATATTGAATTTAAAATTAAATGAATAAAAAAAATGTACTACAGTTTAGTGAAAAAAAATAGGCATTCAATTTTCATATAAAAAAGAAGCTAAAATAAATGTTAAAAGATAATAGTTCATGTGATATCCAGTAAGTTTATTTTTTTTTTCTATCTGGTTTCTTATTCTTTAGAAGACAAAATTGAACCTGTTGGAAAAATGTTGATCATGGAATTTATAACTTTAAAGGATTAAAAGTGAAATAGTGAAAGCATTAATTAAATTATATATTAATTTAATTTTAATATATTAAAATAGATAATTATTAATCAATTTATTAAAATATAGATAAATTAAAATTAAATCAATTTAGTTAAGTTAACCAAAAAATATTTTATAATTTAATGTGAAAATGAATTTGATATTCAATCTTAATTTTTTCAATTTTTTTTTTTCAAATTTTACCATAATTAGTTAATGAAAAATCAACAGTATATTGCAAATCACTTTTTTGTTTTTTATGTGATATAAAAATTTTTCATTGGGAAGAATGGATAGGGAATAAATTGTGCATCCACAAAAAAAACCCTCTCTATTTATCCAAAACCATAATCACTAGAAAGAACTATTGATGCTAGGGATCCACATAACAAGGGTTGCATAGCTTGAACAATATCATGACTTACATGCATCATCTGACCAATGAGATTGTAGCGCTAGTACTAACATTCCAGATCGTTGCATTTTCTCCAGAAAACCTAAAGTAGCAAAACCATGCCACCAATCATCTCTACTCCCTACATATAGAAGTATATGGAACATGAATGGTTCATACAAATTACTCAACCGTAAATGTCATGAATAAAGCCAACAATTATGTCCTGAATAAAGTGAGGAATTAATTAATAAATCCAGTTGTACAAAAAGGTAACTATCATGACCTTTTTTCCCTAACTTATTAGTCCTTCAATTCGATAACTTTAACTAGGTTCCCCAATAAATTGAGAGTGACAAACCAAATGTAGAGAAAAAAGAGACTTGAGCCATATATTCTTTAAAGTTATGAATATCTTAATGGAATTTGATATTCAATTCTTAATATTTTCATTTTTTAAAATCTATATATAAATATATATATATATATATATTATATATATAATATATATATATATAATAGGAATTTATTAAATTACAAACTTTTTAAGGGAAATGTATTTTTCATTTTAAAGATGTTTTTGATTTCACTCATAGTTAATAAAATTAAAATATAAATTATATATGTTATAAGTTTATAAATATGAGTAAAAAAAAAATGAATTTTTGAAGTACCCAATTTTTTTAAAAGTGAAAAAACTGTATCTTTCATTTTGAAAGCTTTGATTCCACTTCTATTTGATAAATATCTTATAATTATGTTTTTTTAAGGATTTTATTTTATTTGAATTGATAACATGTTTATGATATGTGAAAGATGTTAAATAAATATATAAAACACATTTTGTTTCCTAATGAGTAGTAGAATGTAATTCTCGGAAAAATTGATATAGTTGAATATGTTTTTGCATATACATTAAAGTTATATTTTTGCATAATGAGTTGTTAGCCTCTCAACATTTAGCTTCATGACTTAAGGCTAGCCTCATATTTGAGAACATATGTGGCATTAAAGTGTATATGAAAAAATATTCAGTAAAGTAATCATGTGTATAAGAGAAAAAGATATATTTTTTTTAGGGATAATCACATACTTTAATGCACATATAACTTTATAAAATATGTGAGAAAATTTATCTACAGAATAATTATTTAACTTTGACAAAAAATTATATTTCACATCTCTATATCAAAATTACATATCTCTATCATACTTTTATTAATTTACTAAGAATT
>APFE030401213.1:94729-114534 GCA_000404065.3 Pinus taeda | reverse complement strand
ATAATGATTGTGGTTATGTTTTTTAAAATATAAGACATACTTGCAATAAGCTTCAAGTTTGGTATGTAAATGATGAAGTCTTTTGAAACAAAAATCTGTAGTGGTAAGTAATAGATGATTTGGTTTTGCATAGCATTATTTTTATATTTGTGTCTTCACCCCTCGTTCATGCCTTCATGCATTTCTTTTGTTGGGGTTTTCCTCATTTGTAGATCCATTGTCAACACTTTCACTAGGGCTCTTTATATGGAGTGTTTGGATGTTTGTGGTGGTCATTTTATGTGAGTTAGATCCCTCTTGTTTTCTCGGGTTGTGTTATCACTTTTTTCGCACTTCCATTGCGTTTGCCTACTAAGAGGATGCTGTGGGTTTCTTGGGGGATTTTTTCCTAGTTTGTTTATGTTTGATGTCAAGCTCTCTAGCTACTAGGGAAGCCTATGCCCTGCTTGCGTTATTTTTTTGTAGACTGCTCAGTCTGTTTAGTTTCTTTTTTTGCACAGTTTTTATAACCCTCCAAAGTTGGATGCTCATCTATGGGCTTGTATGATGCACCCTCTAGACTTCTTTAGTGGGTCTGGATGCCCTATTACTTGTTATTTCACAGTTTTGTGGCCTAGGGTTTATTGTCCCGAAGGTTTTTCTTTACTTGTTTGTATTTAAGGCATTTTTCTATGGTCATTGAATGACAATTGGTTTTTCGAATGCCTTTTCTTATATGTAAAATTTAATTTTCTTCTTCTTTATTGAATAAAATTACGCATTATTTTTCTACAAAAAAATTAAAAAATTATATTTTCTTAAATTAACAATTATATAGGTCCTAAAACACACATACATATATTGTGGGCCTTCATCTTTATTAATGTTGATTCTTTTTCCCATTTCAAAATAGGTTAAAAAAAATGCTATAACATATATAAAAGACCTATGTTTTTCGTATAAATCTGAAAAAAAATTTTATAATGGGTTTTTTGAAAAATTAAAATTAAAATTTAAAAAAACAATAATTACTGCTCTCTTCTCTCTCTTCTCTTCCTCTCTCTCGTCTCTCTCTCTCTCCTCTCTCTCTCTATATATATATATAATATATATAGTAGTATATATATATATATATACTATATATATATAGATAAGTGTGTGCAGTTTCTCTAGTAATGAAAATGTAGACCATATACAAAAACATGGTTGACGGTTGAAAGTAAAGAAATTGTAAAAGTGGACAAGTTTGAGTTTATATAGATGAAACCAAGAGGTTTGTCAATCGTAACCAAAGAGGCCACCTCATCCATCATGTAATTGGAAAAGGTGTTCTCGCCAAATATTTTTTGAATTTAGTAAAAGGTGCATGTTAATAAATGTTGGTGTTAATAATATGTGCACATTTTGTAATAACAAACTCATATTTCAATAACATGCACACATATTCTAATAATGATCACATTTTTTCTCCATATCTCAACATTATTCCCAACTCTCTTTGTGCCCTCCTCTCTCTCCTTGTTTTCCCTAACCCTCTTCATCCCCTCTCTCTCTTTGATAAGTGCCCCATTATCTACCCCTTCTTATCTCTCTCTCCTCCCTCCACTTCTTTCTATCTCTCTCTATATTTCCCTATTCCTCGCCCTTCTCTGACTTTTCTTTTCTCTATCACTCTCTCTATCTATCCTTTTCTCTCTCTCCCCTTATGTTCCCTTCTCTCTCTCTCTCGCTCACTCTTATATTAGTCTCTCTCCCCGATTCCCTATTGCACCCTCTATTTTTCTTTCCCCAACACATTTTATCCCTCTTCCTATCTAATATTTTGTATCTGTTATATTCTTTGAAAGAATAGCTCCATGTGTGATATGTTGAGTCGAGTGTGGTGAGGGTGGGGGTGTCACCCCCGTGTTCAAGGGGTCACAAGGGGTGCAATAACATCCCCTATGGGGGGATCGAAGTGGGGTGTTTCGAGGAAATTCCTCAATTTTCTTTTTGAGAGGACTGAATTGTGGTGGGTAGACCCACCCATGGTTCTGCGCATGGATTTGTGTACGGTTTTATGCACGATGGTTTTTCCCATGGTTTTATAGATATAGTTAAAGAAACTATGGTTATGACATACTCCAGGGTTAGTGGATTAGAGATCTTATAAATGCTTCAACATGTATATAATGTATTGTACAACATTGAAAGAAATATTAATGAAAAATCAATATTGTTTTCCTGGTTTTGGGTTCTAGGAGAAAAAACTTTGTGTATATTTTATGTTCTTGCCACTATATATTTTTTCTTTTTTAAGAATTTGATTGCAGGTATTATCTGTATAGGGTTCAAATATCCACCTTCCTCTCTCCCTTTTATTGACCTCAAAATCATTGTAGCCTCGTGTAGACAAAAAATTCATCTAAAAGCTTTATATATAAGATTTCTCCACATTCCTTTGTCCATTTCTAGCACTTAGTTGATTTACAATATGCAAAATGAATACACATACTTTCTCTCCACACAGCCATCCTCCAAACAGTTTCTCTCTACACATTCATCATCCACCCACATTCTCTCCACAAACTTGGCCCCACACATCATAATCCCACACATACTAATCTCTATCACAAGATGAACCTTTGGATAATATATTCATCCACACTTCTCATCATCACTTAACATAAATTATGTAAATCACATGTCAAAGAATCACTTCACCACCTTTACTCTATAGCTTCCTCTTTTTTCTCACTTCAAGGTTACTTAAAGGATAAATAAAGGATATTTATCTCCAAGTGAATCGGATGTGATGAGTATCGTACTGCAAGATCTTCACTCCATCATCCATCGTAAAGTGTGATCATGAGATACTAACTTATATTTATTGTTTTCCCTCCTCTAATAGAATGCAAAAAGGGATATGATATATTAATCATTGTACCAAAGAATGAGGAATTAACAACTAAGTCTCACTAAAAGGTTTAATTAATCAATCATGTATTTCTAAGTACAACAAACAAAGGGATGCTAAAATGAAGAAATATTTCATTTACAGTGACACATTCAATTAACTTCCTCATCTTGATAAAAAATTACATTACTTGATTGTGTACTAGTGGTGTTTGAATTTATCTCCTAACAAGAAGTGAAACAATAGGATTTGTACCACCGAATTGGAGAATGTTTCATGCATTATTATACTATTTGATTTGAGAGATAATTTATTTATGTATGTGGCATATATTTTTTTTCTAAATTTTTTCTTGTATAATGGGGTAGGAAATTACCTCAAACATCCCTAAGTTGGTCCTCTGTGTATTGTACTATTCCTTTAAAAGAGACATCTTGTTCAATTGGGTAAACCTTATTTCCAATGAAATATCCTTCTAGTTAGCGAAATAGTCTAACACTCATATATTTTAATTATGTTCTACTTAATAATAGACCCACTCTCATGTCAAACCTTCCATGGTTTGCCCCACAAAAATAATTAGAGTCTAGACACAAAAGTAGTACATTCCTAGTACCTAATATTATAGAAACACAAGGCTACTTTCCATTATTCTCAAGCATAGGACTCCTTTATCAAAGAACTTAATCATATGGTGATTGGGAAAGAGCCCATTAAAGCATAGGCTTTCCTTTGGGGAAAGGTAAAGAATAAGGAAAGAGATGCAAGCAACTTGGTTTAAATCTATGGATTCTAAGAGAAACCCATATTGCTACCAAATTTTGTGTTAGAGAGATACTTTGTTGTCAAAATATGCATGGAGTAGCATCCATAGTTATCTTGTTTGAATGAAAGAAAAATAAAAAAAATATTTCTTTACCTTTTACTATGGGAGAATTAATTCTGAGAAACATGTTCCATCTAGTGGAATTTTATGAATCCTTAAATCCCTTCAATTTAATTGAAGTTGGGGCCATTCAAGGATTTGACCCAAAACATATATTCTCAAAGCACTTAGTTGTAGTAATATATGGGAATCTATATACAATAATTACTGAGGAAAGTGTATAAAGCCACATTGGCCCATCAAGAAAAAAAGAAATGCCCACCCTTCTTGAAGAATTTGTAATAGGAACCAACACTAGTTCAAGAAGATAGAACAAAGAAAGAGGTAGAAATCCTATAAACGCCCCACCAACTTTGACACCTTAGGCTTGTGCAAGTTTTTCTTCAAGTCATTGGAGAAAGGATATCAATGTGATTAGGAGAATGAATAATGATATGCCCTCAAGTCGATGCTCCCCATGTGATCATAGAAAATATCACATGTTAAAAATTAAGTAACGGAGCAATGAAATACACAAAATATTGTAGAAACACAAATAAAAAATTTCATAGAACAAGATAGACACATATATATGTGGTTCACCTAACTTGGGCTACATCCACGGAGAAACATTCATTCCTTCCTTTTATATTATCTAGCAAAAGGAAGAGATACAACATGTAATAAATATGTTGTTTTCCTCTTTTCTCTCACATAGTATCCTCTCTCTTTATCACTTAAATAATAATACACATCTGTAATACAATTCCCTCATATAGGCTGAGGAGTTTCCTTCTAGGGAAAAAAACCCTAAATTAAGCGTAACTTCTACCACTAGATCATCCGCCTAATGAACGACCTAGATTGACTACAAAATTACAATCTTTTACAAGGAAAATTTTCATTTATTTTTAGCTTCGGGGGTGTTTCCCCTGAACTACCTCTAGGGGGGCTCCAAACATGCCCCCCCTCCCCCGCCTTGGTCCCTCCAAGCAGAAATAGTGGGGGCAAAGGCCCCTCCCACACTCCCCATTCGAAATTGGGATCTAAACATGACTGAAAGAAGACCTTTGAATCAATAAGATAATCATGCTCCACATATAACAATCTTGCACTTGGAGACTGATTATATCAACTCCATCCCTGCTTCACTTATTATACAATACTTCCACTTTAGACCTGGTTGTATCTTATCTTCATCATAATTATTGAAGACCAATTGAAACTGAGTAGAATCTAAGTTTCTCCCTCGTTATAATATTTGTTAACATATCTGTAATATCCTGTCTAATGTGTATCTTTTCTAACTTCAACTATCCATCATCCAAAACTGAGCGTATGAAATGATACATGAGATGTATGTGTTTAGTATTAGAATGAAAGACTGGATTCTTTTCAAGATGAATCACACTTTGGTCATCACTATATAACTTTCTCATCTCTTGCTTCTTTCCCAACTTATCCATAAACCTTTGTAACCAAATAGTTTCTTTGTTAGCCTTTGTAGAATCAACATACTATGCTTTTGTTGTTCAAAGTGCAACAATGTTTTGCAATTTTGAAACCCAACTAACATTTTTTCCACCTATAGTAAACACATACCATGTGGTTCTCCTCTTTTTATCTCTATCACCTCCCATATCCGAATCAACATATCCCTGTAGAGAAATTTTTGAACCTCCAACGCATAATGCTTGATTTGTGGTACCTCTCAAATACCTGAGAATCCACTTCACTACCATCCAATGTTCTTTTCCTGGATTATTCATGTTCCTGCTTAAAACTCCCACTACATGTGCAATACCAGGCCTTGTGTAGACCATTTCATACATTAAGCTTCCAAAAAATAATGCATATGGAGCTTTACACATGTAATCCATCCCTTTCTCGGTCCTGGGACACATCTCTTTACTTAGTTGAAAATGGCTAGACAAAGGTGTACTCACTAGTTTTTTATTCTGGATATTAAATATTTCCAACACCTTTTCTATGTACTCACTTTGAGACGATGTTATTTATGATTTTTTGTCTCTCTGATTATTCTCATACCAAGGATTTATTTTACAACACCCAAATCCTTCATTTCAAATGAATTTGACAATATTCCTTTGAGCACATTTATTTCCTGCATGTTAGACCCTGTAACAAGCATGCCATGCACATACAATAGAAATGTAATATAGATGCCATCATTTTTATTTTTAAAAATAAACACAATGATCAGAGTGACATCTAGTATAGCCTTGTTTAGACATAAACCTGTTCAATTTTAGATACCACTAACTTGGAGCATGTTTTAAGCCATACAAGATCTTTTTCAACTTGCACACTAATTTCTCCTTCCCTTTGCCCTCATACCCTTATCGTTGCTGCATATAAATGTCTTCCTCCAAATCCCCATGGAGAAAAGTTGTTTTTACATCTAGCTGCTCAAAATGCAAATCCGCTATTCCACTAGAATCAAAATAGTTTTAATTGAAGTCATTTTAACAACAGGAGAAAAAATTTCATCAAAATATATGCCATTATTTTATGCAAACCCATTCACCACAAGTCGAGTCTTATACCTTTTTTTACCTCCATCTTCTTCCTTCAGCCTATAAACCCATTTATTCTGCATTTTTTTTAACTCCAGGCAACTTGACTAAGTCCCAAGTCTAGTCCTGGGTCAAGGAGTCCATCTCTTCATCCATGGCTTCCTCCCACTTCTTCCTAGTTTCTACCTGCATTACTTCTTCATATATTTTTGGTTCATTTGAATCAATCAACAATACATAATATAATGAAGGATAGTATCATTCAGTGGAACTACTTATCTTGGTAGATCTTCTAACACCATTTTCAAGTATTTGAGGTGCATGTTATTTTTGTGGTTGTTGTTTTTGTTGTGGATGCTGATACTCATGATTCTCAAGAACCTTTACATTTTATGTGATCTCATCAAACACTGTGTATTCTTTGTTTTCAATTTCCTATTTCTTTCCTTGCATATGATCCTTATATAAGACCTTTTTGTTGAATATGACATCTTTGCTCCTAATGATTTTGTGATTTTCATAATCATATAAGTTATAATCAGAATCATTTTCACCATATCCAATAAAGATACATTTCTTTGATTTTCCCTCAAGCTTTGTCCTATTTTCTTTATTAATGTGGACAAAGGCTTCACAACCAAAAGTCTTTAAAAATGAGTAGTTTAGATTTTTACCTAACCATGCCTCCTCTAGAATATCACCATCCAAGGAAATTAAAAGCCCTATGTTTATTAGATAAACAACAATATCTACAACATCTACCCTAAATTGTAAAGGAAATCATGCGTGCAATCTAATGGACCTTTCACGTTCCATGATTTTCCTATTCATCCTTTCTGACACAACATTCTCCCATGGTGTTCCTCAAAATGTCTTCTCTCTATGAATTCCATGCTCTAGATAGTAGTTATCAAACTCTTTGCTACAATATTCACCTCCATTGTCGGATATGTGACAGTTCAACTTCTTTTGTGTCTCATTCTCAACCAAATATTTTCATTTCTTGAAAGTATCAAATACATCATATTTATTTCAAGTAGAATAAATCCAAGATTTCCTAGTTGCATCATCAATAAAAGTAACATAATAACGAGAGCCACCGAGAGATGGTACTTGAGAAGGTCCCCATACATCTATATACACAAGATCTAATTTTTCATTCTTCTTTTCCTTCCTAACTCTGACAAGTCTGACTCTCTTATGTTTTCCATAAATGCAATTTTCACATAAGTCCAAATCAACATGCTTTAGACCTGGAAACAAATTTCTTGAGTGAAGAATCTGCATCCCCTTGTCACTCATGTGCTCTAGCCTATAATGCGAGAGTGTTGTATCTGCTCATATGGAGGTTAAATAATTAACAGAATTAGAAATACCTATTGGACACCTAATCCTCAATGGGTTAGTGTGGAAGCTAAATAGGAAAAGTAGTCCAACAGACCTTGGGATGTGAAACCCAACGGCCACATAATGTACTATAAATGTATATCATTTGTCAATAAAAATTGTACTTGCATGTTTCATCTTTCATATTGTTCTTGCTCCCATGTGTGTTTAACATGGTACCGGAGCTGGTGCATTCATAACCTTCTCAATATTGTGTAAGTCACTTGGTTTTGTGGCCTGTGTAAACCAACGCTTCTATGTCTTAATGAAGCTATAAGTTTGTGATCATTTGTTAGGATAATCATATTGCTCATTGAGATTGAAGTTTGAGTGTTGTTCATGAGAATACAAAAAGTTTATCATCTATGTCTCTCTGCGTAATTCACATTTGTCTTTTCCTTCTCTCAGATAAATATCAAAAATGGTGTTTTTAACTCCTTTATGACGACTATATTCCCAATTGCACATCGCTTATACGTCTTTCTATACATTGATTGTTGCACCACCTATGCTTTTGAATAATGCATTAATCCTCTGATGAATTCTTTATGTGTAACTATGATATGTGTCTAACTCCAGTTACAAACCCTGAATTGAAGGTTGTGCACTTTGGCACTCTCTCTCTCATACCGTTGGCATGTTGCAGCGAAGCATACGCAGATCCTGTAGCATGTGATCTCGCATAATTGTTGAATATCGCACTTCGGCAGACGCTCTCATTTTCTAGTAGCAGCATCTGACAAATTGAGTGGCCATAGCAGCTACGTGGTCTCTGACCTCGTCCTATAGACGGGTATCTAGAATATGCTTGACTCGATGTAATCTTATAGTCATAATGGAGACTGTATAGTCAAAAGCGGTCTTGTAGAGCGCTGATTCAGAAATATAAGCAGTAATAACCCGTTAAAGATTTGTGCGTTCCAGAAATTTCTCCTCCTGGTACATCTACTCTCCAACCGGTAATATCGATGATGGAGAAGTTGTTTGCGGAATTCACAATAACATTCAGGATGGAAAACTGGTAAGTCTGTAGTGTGGCATGAATGTTGGTTCATTGGTTCAACTATGCGTTTCATATCTGTGATGATTAATTTGCATGAAACACTTCCAATTATGCATACATAAATATTGGGAAATCAATGCGCCCAAATTTGAGGCACATGTTGCACTGCCAGACAATCCATATTCAAAACATTGCATACGCATACTTCATACGTTAACACTGTCTCCATACTGCCATTTCTAGCTATGAAATTTTATACTGGTATCGTTGCAGTTACGGTATGATTGCGGTATACCATCTATCCATAACTCCATACCAATTTTCCCATACCACAATATTGTTTTTCCTTCAAAACACCATTACAGTGAATGGCATGTAATAACCAGCGGAATCTGAAACCGCTCTCCATATGCGTTAACCATACACTTCCCCATACTCCACGCAGCTAAGTTATTGTATTGGTTAACAACCATTTTTTCTAACGTATGGCCTGACATGCTATACATGTTATTCCACTGCGCGCATACCTTAGTCCTCCCTCTGTCACACTACCTAGCCTAACACCCTGAAGCTTGTCACATCTGGACGTGAAAGTCTTGCTAAGGAAAGTTCGATGGTCACATCCTTTAGTTAAGGGTTTTTTCATATATTCTACTGAACATGATTTGAAGCTTCTTGAAAGTACAAAGGTTATTAAGGGCATACTTACAGTTTCTCTTGCATATACCTGTTGCGACCTTCAAAACAGAATATTTAGCTCGAAGATCTGAGAGTTACCTCAACATATAACAGTGTTGATCAACCCTTATTCCCTGAAGGTTATTCGATGGCCTCTTGTGTACATTTCAGAGATTAAGAGTCGATAAAATCCTTGATCTGGGTTAACCTTTGTCTATAAAATTAAGGACAACTCCATGTCAACATTGGCATCACTAGATGCTAACATCAACAATTGTAGAGGCACGGTTTGATCATAATTTCGTTGATAACTTTCAGTAATTGGAAGAAGGTTTCATAGTCATCCCATATTATATCATTAAAGTCTTCCTTTCAACAAAGGCTCTCACTCTCATATCATGGAAGTCTGGGTTTCACAGTCATATCAGGATCTCACTGTCATAAGGGTATTACTGTCATTTGGATGTGCAGCAATCTGGCTTTAGCAGTAATGCAGATTTGAGGCAGCAGACTTGTGTCTTCTTGCAAAAGGATGAAAGGGGCAAAGAGAATCAGCAGTATAACGGCTTCTTGAAATGTAACCTTAGCAAAAGAAGCTTCAGATAGAGTTGGCAAGCATCAAATAGAGGTCAGCAAAAGAAGGCATACTCAAGCAGCCTGTAAGTGATTGAAGATTCCAGTTGTAATGGTACGTATACTTATCTGTAGCAGCATTCATCTGTAGTATTTGCAATTGGTTTGGCATGAGAGGAAGATTTCAAGATGGAAAGGATATGTTATATTGAGAGGAGCGTTAATGGTTTTCCTTCGTGAGAAGGGCAGAGGGAAGCTCTGTATTGCATCATATCTACAACTTCCTCTTGTGAACCGCATGAGGGCACTTAGAATGTAAGTACCGCAGAAGTCTTGTAAATAATTGAATATTTGAGCTAAATAACTAGGGCTCAAAGGGAATTTGACAGTGTGCGCAACTTACGTGTTGTCAGCTCCATTTAAGTGGAAGTGCAATGGCTTGAAACCGCCATTTGTGGCTCTCCAAACCGTCACTCCATCGTTGATTAAAGGGAAAATGTGATTTGTTTTTGCAGTGTAAAGTTGATATATCATGTAGAGCATGTATCATATCATGGTGCGTTGAGTTTATATGTGAAGTGTCATATGAGCATTTGTAATTGATTTGCTTTAGTGAATGTACCGGTTCAAATTAGTATTGGTTGTATATAACATGGAATATTAATTGAATTGATTCATATTTGAAGACTGTGCCACTATATATATATATATTAATTGACTTTGTTGGTTGATGCATTGAATTTTGTGGCATATTCATGTTCCTTTGTCATCACCATTCAGTGTTGCAGCAATAGTCCAACAAGTTTTGTGTAATTTCTAGCTTAAAAAAAAATAAGGATTGGAGAAAATGACTAGAATTACTAAAGTATTAGAGTTCATGAAAACTCTTATACGATCTACTATTTATGACACATTCCAAATTAGCAAAGGCTCTCTCTCAAAAATTCAGACGTGTCTACAATATGCACAAGAACAAATTGAATTCTCGCAGCTTGAATCTCAACTACAGCATGAAGAATTACAACAATGGAGTCATCAGTTTGAACCTGTTTCTGTTCAGAAGATTGAAATAGAGTCCCATAAACAGAAAGACAATAATGTTACAGTTCATTCAGATAAAGCAGCAGTTGTACATGTAGATGCAGAAACTCATTCTGCACTTCCCAAGCCCATCATCAAACCTTGGGAACAGCTTGTCCACAACAAGCACAGAACTGGTCTTGGATATGACAAGGACTTGTCCTTTCATATTCTAGTCTATGGCAAGCCCATTCAGTTTCAGAGTGTTGGATTCATTCATGACAATTCACCTACTCCTCATGATAGCTCACCTCCAGTTGTTCCAGATTCTACCCCTCTTCCATAGCAACAACAACAACAACAGATTGTGAAATGCCAACATTGTGACCGAGTTGGCCATCTGAAAGATCACTATTTTGATGTTCATCCATGTAGCACTGTCATAAAACCACCCATTCTTCACATAGATGCTTCAGAGACAAACATCCTACAAGAACAAAGATTTATCTTGGATGGATCGCTTCTTGAAAATGGGCATCAACAACCAAGAAGATATTCCAAACACATCTCAGAACTTGTTCCAGAGTATTGAACAATCTTGCAGTTGATTTTTCTCCATCATCTCACCTTGTATCTGACAGGGGGGAAATGATGGTCATCTACAAGCTTCAACGTCACATCAAGCGAGCCTGGGCCACAACCTGCCACACCAGTTTTAGAGTTGTATCCGGAGACAAAGGTGCCCTTGAACATGCCTTTAGTTGGCAATCTGGGACACTTCCTCTAGCAGAAGACTTCAGCTTCTTGCCAGTTTCGGAAGAATTCCAGGAACAAAATTGAGAACACTTCCTCTAGTAGAAGACTCCAGCTTCTTGCTAGTTTGGAAGAGTTCCAGGAATTGCATTAAGCATTCCAGAGTTGTTGGTCATCCTTAAACCATCACAGGTTGAGACTTCCCTTTTCACGTTGAATTTCTCCCTTTTATGCGAGGTGAGACCTCCCTTTCATGGTTGAAGGTTTCCCTCTTCAAAACAATAGGAGCACTTACTCTAGCAGAAGACTTCATCTTCTTGCCAATTTTGGAAGAGTTCTGGGAACTGCAGTAAGCATTCCAGTGTTGGTGGTCATCCTTAAACCATCACCCTTTATACCAACATTTCAGAGAGCACATTTAGCCTAGTGTTGCGATGCATTTTTGCACATTTTGTATTACAAATCTCTTCTTAGACTCATACATAACCCTTCGGATTAAGGGGGGGAATGTTGGACACCTAATCCTCAATGGGTTAGTGTGGAAGCTGAATAGACAAAGTAGTCCAAGAGACCTTGGGATGTGAAACCCAACGACCACATAATGTACTATAAATATATATCATTTGTCAATAAAAATTGTACTTGCATGTTTCATCTTTCATATTGTTCTTGCTCCCATGTGTGTTTAACAATACCCTTGCATATATACAATGTACCAACATTTTCTTCTTTTTCTATTGGGAGGGCTCCTTTAGTGACCTTCCATGTTTTGTTTGTTAATGTAGTTACACAACCTTCACCACCTAACTGCCCTATTTAAATTAGATTTTTCTTCATATTTGGAACATGACTTACCTCCTTCAACATTCATTGGTTTCTGTTCTTTTTTTTTATGATTACTTTACCAGTTCCAATAATTTTATAGGGTTTATCATCACCCAAACGAACATGTCCAAAATATCCTTGAACATAGTCATGAATTTTTTTCCTATCAAGTGTAGCATGGAATGAGGCCCTTGAATCTACCACCTAGGCATCAATAATATTCTCTAATGAAAGAATCAAATAATATTGCAACACATCACCTGTCACATTCGCTTCATGAATATTCTCTTGTTGTCCATATCCTTCTTTTCCCTTATGAGATTTGCAGTCTTTCTTCAGGTGTCCTTTCTCCCCACATTTCTAGCACACTATCCCTAATCTAGATTTGGCTCTTCCTTTTCTTGACTTACTACAATTTCTCGGGCTCCTACCACTTTGAAGTTTTCTTTCCTTAGTCTCTGTAGTGAAAGAATTACTTGATGTCTCACTGAAGCTTTTCTGTCGCATTTCCTCTCTAAGGATGGCACCAACAACATCATCAAACTTTAAAGTACTAGATCTAGAGATAGATTTACTAATGGACATAACTAAAACAACTCCAAATTTCTGGTAATGAGCATATAAATAATAGAGCCCTAACTTCATTATCAAAATTTACCCTACAGAACTTAGTTGACTAGTAACTTTATCAAACTCATTTGAATGATCAACAACAAGTCCACATTCGGACATCTTCATATTAAACAATTGCTTCATAAGAAATACCTTATTCGAGGCTAAGGGTTTTTCATATAGTTTCACCAAAGCCCTCACTATACCTTTCGTTATTGTTTCCTTCGAAATGTTGAAGGCTACTGACAGGCATATCCATATTGTTCCTAATTCTTTTACGTAAAGAATCTCCCATTCTTAGTTTGACATACTCGTCAAATTCTTTGTCTTTCCACTTAATGGTAGGTATCAATACTTTTTATACAAATAATTTTCCATCTACATCTTCCATAACTGGTAGTTTTTTCCATTAAATTTCTTGACCCTAAACCTACCATCTTTTGTTAGTGCTCGCACTCGTACCAAGAACCCTTCTCTCTTACAAGTTTATTAGCCAAATAAACCTTCATCTATGATACCAATTATTAGAAAGTAATTAACGAAGCAATGAAATACACAAAATATTGCAGAAACGCAAATACATAAATGCATAAAACAGGAGTGGCATAGATATATGTGATTCACCAAATTTGGACTACATCCATAGAGAAATAACAAGCCCTTCCTTTTTTATTATCCAACAAAATGAAGAGATACAACCTACAATAGAGCCATTGTAATTTCCTCTTCACTCTCACATAGTCTCCTATCTCTTTCTCGCTTAGAATAATGTCATTTAAAAATTAGTTAGTTATAGATTATTAGGCAAATGGCATGATCAAATATCATGTCAGCTCACCAAGAGATACCTAAGGCAGTATATAGACAGGGCCTCTCAAGAGAATGTAATCATCATATATTCAATTATTAATAAAATATTTTATCATGGTTGTCAATAGCTAAATTTTGTGCTTCATCTGGTGTCAGAGCATGTTCGCACGTCGGGCTCTATTGATATACTGCCATTGATTTCCTTCTGCTACCACAGTTTCCTTCACTCATTAAACTCCACTGTCATGCTCCCACACCCTATCCTTCTGTAGTCCGACTTTGCAACTGCGTTGTCCCCCTCATCTCGTTGTTCTGCCATCCCCATCAGATCACTGTGGCTCTCTGAAGTATTGTTTTTGTCCACTATCCGCCATCATCTGCACACCGTTTTGCTGTTCGCCATCCGCTGCACACCCATCCGCTGTCGTCTTCAGGCTACCCAAATGCTCCGTCGTTTGACCTGTCTCTTCCCACATCATAAAAACTCATATATATTATATCATTTAATTAATATATATATATCTATATATTCTATATATATATATATATATATATATATATATATAATATATATATATATGTTATACAATTAAAAAAAAAATACTTAATTAAAAAGCTGGTGGATAAATATATACCCCCACAAACTCATTCAATGTCATCAATGTCAATGGCTGATTTTAGTAAAAAAATGATTGACTTGGAGAATAGGATTACTAGCCACTCTAATGATTTCAACAAAAATTAGTCGATCTCGAAAATAAATTTATTGGGAATTCTGATGATATCAAGAAGCGTGAGGATACAACAAATCAGATAAAATTACAGCATGGGTAGAACTAGATCCAATCCAAAATGAATCATAATTAGACATTAGCATTGCTAAACACCTTGTGTGGAAGGACGAAGGTTACACCCGAACAACTATTCCAAGATGATGGAGGTAATCAAAAGCATAATTCATCAAATTCAACAAAGTCATCGGATTCTCACAAAAAAGTAGAATCTCCAAAAATATCAGCCACGCCCCATCAAGGAAATAGTAACGCAACCTTTTTAAATAAGCAACTTTGGGATGCATTCAACAATCAACACCCTCTTTTTGATCCACCATTAGCAACATATCAGTGAAAGGAAAAAGTAGATATGCCTAAATTTGATGGGAACGAAAAATGTAGTGTTGCATGGTTGAATAAAGTAGAAGAATACTTCGAGATTTATGACATTGACGATGATGACGAAAATATTAGGCACGCTTCCATGAAAATGGAAGGAGAAGCATATGATTGGTATATGTGCTGGAAGAAGATGACAATCGCCATCAGTTGGAGAAAATTTAAAGATGCATTCTTTAAAAGATTCCAAGGTGTAAGGGAAGAAGAGTTCTTTTCAACACTCAACAAATTACGACAAAAAGGAAGTGTGGATGAGTACACTCGAGAATGGGATACTTAGTAACACGAGTACCTGGGTTATCAGACTCGTCTAATTCAATCATACATCTCTAGACTTAAAACTCATCTACATGTATAACTTGACCTTCATCACATTACGCCAATAGAAGTAGCAAGATGAAAAGCAAAAACTACTGAAAAGAAATCTGAACAAATACAGTAGTAAAAACTGGAAAAAGTATATTCGAGACGAAGAATGCAACTGGAAAAAGTATATTCGAGACGAAGAATGCCCCAGTCTGTGGATTCAAATAATACAATATATGTTCCACCACATCATTGTGAAGGTGAAAAATCTAATGTGGAAATACAAAGGATAAAAGAAGGCAAATGCAAACGTCGTGGCCAGAAGTGGGACCCTAAACATAGGTGTGCTAAAGAAAAAGAATCAAAGAACCTATATAACTGTGAAGCAACTAATGACTCAAACAGTGAGGATTCTGACATAGAAGAAATAGAAGATGCCCTAGAATTCTCTCCAGAATTAGATGACGGCAACATTTTGTAAGTGTCATTATTAGCTATGACAGGTATATCACAAGCTCAGACTCTAAAATTGAAAGGACACATAAAGAAGAACAATGTAGTGGTTCTCATCGACTCTAGTAGCACCCACAATTATTTAGATGCAACTATGGAAAAGAGACTCAACATTTTCTCATTTCCCTTACCAAACATGAAGGTAATGGTAGCTGAAGGTAAGAAGATTGAAAAGGTAGGGAAATTCCATAAGGTCAAATTGCAGATTCAAGACTTTAATTTAGAATCTTTGTTCTTCATTATACCATTAGGTGGAGTAGATGTGGTCTTAGGTATCCAATGGCTATGAACTATAGGCACTTATGTTGCCAACCATAAAGTACAGTTCATAATATTTAACTGGGGAGGCCAGATGTACAAATTACATGGATTCCAAGCACCAAAGAACCAAATTGTATCATCATCTCAGATGATGAAGATGATTCAAAAAGGAGCACCTGCTTACATAGTACAATGTCACCAATTAGAAATTTTATCTACAAATATGATCAATGAAGAGTTACCATAGGTACAAGATCTAATTCAGAAGCATGAAAAGGTATTTCAAGACCTGCCTATGAAAATTCCTCCTAACAGAGAAATTGAGCATACAATAGAAATCAAATCAGGGTCAGACCCTGTCAACATCAAGCTGTATCAATATCTACAACACCAAAAGATAGAAATTGAGAGATTAATCCAAGACCTTTTAAAGTGTGGGATCATCTAGAAAAGTAAAAGTATGTATGTTGCTCTAGCGTTGTTGGTAAGGAAGAAGGATGGTTCATTCAGGCTATGCATTGAATATAGAGGATTCAACAAAATAACGATTAAAAACAAATTCCCAATTCCCTTTATCAATGAAATGTTGGATGATCTACATGGTGCAATTTTTTTTTCAAAATTGGACTTAAGGTCAGGGTATTACCAAATCAGAATTAGGTTGGAAGACATACCAAAAATGACATTCTGAACACATGAAGGTCGCTATGAATTTAAATTAATGCCATTTGGATTAACCAATGCACTGGCAACATTTCAAGCCACTATGAACGAATTATTTTGTCCATATTTTTGGAAGTTTGTATTAGTATTCTTTGATGATATTTTAATTTACAATAAAACCTGGAAGGAGAACTTACAACATCTAGATAGAGTTCTTACACTACTAAAAGAGCATCAATTCTACGCAAAAAAATCCAAATGCACCTTTGGAAAGAGAGAAGTAGAATACCTCGGGCACATTATATCCTAGGAAGGTGTAAAAGTGGACCCTAATAAAATCAAAGCTATAAAGGAATGGACCAAATTGGTTAATGTATCCAAGCTAAGAGGTCTTTTAGGATTGATTGGATATTATTGAAGATTTATTAAAAGCTATGCACATATAATGGTACCTCTGGCAAACCTTTTAAAGAATAATTCATTTCAATGGGACGAGGAAGCAGGAAGGCGTTTTGAAGAATTGAAGGAAGTCATGTCTAATTCCCTAGTATTGGTAACTCCACATTTCTCTAAACCATTTATCATCGAGTGTGATGCTTCCAAATACAGTATAGGTGCAGTGTTAATGCAAGAAGGGCATTCAATAGCTTTTGAAAGCAGGTAGCTCAATAAAAAATAACATCTCAAGTCCACATACAACAAGGAAATGCTCACTATTATGCATGCGCTAACTAAGTGGAGACAATATCTTTTGGGAAGTAATTTCTCCATTCGTACAGACCCTAATAGTCTCCAACATGTCCTTCAACAAAAAACACTTTCTGAAGAACAACAAAAATGGATTGAAAAAATTGTCGCCTTTGACATGGAAATACTACATAAAAAGGGAAAAGACAATGTAGTAGCAGATGCCTTGTGTAGGAAAGATGAAGAATCAACACTGCTTCCAGTCTTGTTTGTTGTGCCTGAATGGGTTAACGAGATTCAAAGTGAGTATGCCAAGGATCCAGAAATAACTGTGATAATCAATAACCTTCCAAACAACTCAAAATTTGAATGGAAGAATGATATTCTATCGTACAAAGGAATAATCTATCTGAATGCAAACTCCAAGTTTAAATCCAAGATACTCAAGGAGTCACATGATTCACCATTAGCCAGACATGTAGGATTATTTAAAACTTACTACAATGCACATCAATCATTCTTTTAGAAAGGGATGAATCACGATATTTAGAAGTATGTAGCAGAATGTGACACATGTCAAATAAATAAAATTGAAAATATTATGACACCTGGATTAATTCACCCCTTAAAAATTCCAAATCAGAAATGGGAAGAAATGGTGATGGACTTTACTGAAGGATTACCCATATCTGAAGGCAAGGATAAGATTTTCGTAGTGGTCGAAAGACTCACCAAATATGCTCACTTTATAGCAATAAAGAAATCATACTTAGCTAAAGAAATCGCTGAAATATTTTGTAAAAATATATATAAATTACACGGTTTTCCGAAAGTCATTGTGAGTGATAGAGATGCCAAATTCAAGGGTAATTTCTGGGAGGAATTGTTCAACCACAGAGGAACCTACCTAAATATGAGTTCTGCTTATCACCCTCAAACATATGGACAAATAGAGGTTGTCAATAAATGTTTAGAGACCTACCTACGTTGCTACGCTACAGAGAAACAAAATAAGTGGGCTCAATGGTTACATCTCGCTGAGTGGTGGTATAATTCTACTTATCACATGTCAGAAAAAATGATTCCATTTTAAGCTTTGTATGGATACAAACCCCCAAAATGGAAGGATCTAGCTATCATCCAGACAAATTTACCTGATGTTAAAAACCAACTAGAAGAAACCCAAAAAATCATCCAAACCCTAAAAGAAAATTTGAATAATGCAAGGAACCGTATGAAGCAACAAGCAGACCGAAATATAACTAAAAGAGAATTTGAAGTTAGAGAGTGGGCATTTGTCAAGCTCCAACCATACAAAAAATTATCCTTGAAACAAAAAGGAAAAAATAAATTGGCACCAAAGTTCTATGGACCATATCAGATCAATAAAAAGATCATCCAAGTTGCATATAGTTTAAGCCTTCTAGAGAAAAGTCGTGTTCACAATGTCTTCCATGTCTCCTACCTTGAAAGGGCACTGGACAACCATCAATAAGTGCAAACAATTCTCCCATCTCTAGATGATGAAGGAATGACCATTCTAGAACCAGAAGGTATCTTATCTATTAGAGAAAAGAAGCTTCGATCTCATACAATTAAGGAATACTTGATCAAGTGGAAGACTTACCAGAAGAATAAGCTTCATGGGAGACTGAAGCATTTATTCAGCAACATCCATCATTACGTATGCATTGAGGACAAAGCATTCTTTTTAGAGGAAGGCAATGTTACGTAAAAGTTAGTTAGTTATAGATTATTAGGCAAAGGGCATGATCAAAGATCATGCCCATTCACCAAGAAGATTGAGAAGGAAATTTTTATATATGTGTTAAATATGATAAAATGGTTCCTCCAATGAAATATTACATCAAAGAATGGTTGAAGAAATCACTATAATAAATCATTAATCCTTAATTCCTATCAAATAATTATATTAATGGCCATCCTTTTCATCTATATCAACATAAATTTCTTCAACATCAGAGAGAGAGAGAGAGAGAGAGAGAGAGAGAGAGATCCTTCCACATCATTTTGTGAGTATTCCAACTGTTTGAAGCAATTCCCATCCTTCTTCCCTATCTTTGGTCATCTAACTTTCTTGATTGTTTTATACATCATTCAAGTCAATCACTAATTGTAGTTCTTTCTTTATTCTAAGTACCTTTAATATTTACTAGTTTATGGAAGCCCAATCACAGTCCCTATGGGATGAATGTATTTAATTTTACATTAAGTATCAGGATTTTGAAGTGTGGTTTAGGTACCT